>JAQIWN010000596.1:0-29698 GCA_034699025.1 Entomobrya cf. arborea Gr-Col-00668 | reverse complement strand
ATTTTTGGAGGAACTGGAAAAGCCGATTTTTTCAAAAATCTCTCCCAGCCGTATTTCAGCACGGATACCCACTGGGTGTTTTAATGTGTCATCGAGCAATCCAGTTTAGCAATAATTAGCAATTAAGTTTAACATAAGTATTTATTTAAGCAGGCTAAACTATACGTATTTAGTATGTTTTATGCTTCTTAAATTAGTGACCATTTACCGAAATCAATGACATTTTGAACTTGCACTTATTATGAAATTCATTTAGCTTTTATTATTTTTGTGGGGAAACCTTGTAATTTTATTTTAATTGTTTTTTAAAATTAGTTATTCTAAATTAATATGATCTTTTGTTTTAGTTGTAAACTATATAATACCACCTTTGTTACCCATCACATCATCATTTATTTTTTTTGTCATTATAAAATCTCGTTGGAATGGTGTTTGATTGAAAAAAATGGAAGTTTTCAAAAAAAACAATAAAGTTTAATTCCGTTATATTTCTTTCTCAATTGAAAACAAAATATAAAATAACAAGTTAACCGTTCCCCCAATAGACGATGGATTGAGATGAGAACTACGAAGATCGAGAATCTATACATATTTGACAATTGAAGTAGGTAGGTAGGTAAGTAGGTCGGTCTTGGAGAAGCTTTTTGTCTAATCCGCCAACGTTCCCTCTCTATGGTTTTTGTGTATGCGTGTTCTGTCATTGGGCAGCATAGCTGTGACAAGGGTCGGTATGTTTGTTTGTCGATTGATTTTTTTTCTGTTATGCAAAAATTTTGGTGAGCGGCATATTAGCAAAACAATCGTTCTATAAAGGACAAAAAGACATGCTGGGGAGCTCTTTGAAACACAACCCTTTTTTTCGTTTGTTAGTTGTTTTTTGTATATTAGCCGGCCTCACTTAAAATAAAAAGATCGATCATTTATTTCAGCCAACAAATATCAACCATAAGCTGATTTGCTAAGCAATTGAATGAACAGATGATTTTTCAAATCGATGAAAACAATCAGCCGATGATCTGATATTTTTGTAAAATCAAAACGCCGACCATCATGTTTCCATGGTTCAATTTTTAGTCCGTGTGTTGTCAAGTAGAAAATAATCGATGATTTTCAGAAAAAAACTACTCCGTAATAGATTTTCTGAAAACCGATTATCATCCATAATTTTTGAATTTCGCGCCAACTTTGGATGGTCCAAATAATCGATCTTTCTTGTTTTTACACTGATCCGCTATCTTGTGAGGCCGGCTATTGTAAAATTTTAAAATTATTCAGTGAAGAAGCAATAAAAACTTGACCTATTCAAATTTCATATATATGGTAACTAATCTCGTCAATCAGCTTGTCAGAGGGAATTGGTTTTATATCAGCAATACATAGGGCCATACAGAACATGTAAAATATTATAGTGACTTAATCACATTTGTTTTGAAAATTACAAAGAAAATTGGCGGATACAACCTAATTTTTTTAACTATACAAATTCAGATGATGTATTTTAAGCATATTTCAATTAATGCGTACCAGTCCGCTATACGTTACATTGAGAAACATAATTTTGCGCATACGTGCTTGTCTGCTTTTTAGATATTGTAAGCTTATACTTCAGAAGCAGTTACGGTGATTACATCTGTATTCTAGAAGAAAATTGCCCTTTAAATAATACAACATAATTTCCCATCTCGCTTGTCTCACACATCATTACAAAACTGCATCCCTCCCTTCTGATTGCTCATCTCTTGATTTAAAGCTGAAATTTAAGAGTAGTTTTACTATTTACGAGATTGTGCAGGTGGTGTGTCGACATATAACACGGCGTAATTATTTCAAGTAGAAAAAACTAATTTTCTTGGAGAAAAACTGATTGTCAAAAAATAGCAAGTGTTAGAACTATTACGTTGCAAAATGCACACGAAAGCTAAAAATATTTATTTACGTACCCTTCTCTCTGTGTCTCTCAATTAATTTGATATATTTTACATCTTTATCTTAGTTCTCAGTAAGTATGTTATGCGCAATCATGTTTGAAAACAGAGTTACAACAGGATATATAAAAGTTTTCACCTACATGCCATTTCCTTTTGTACGTACCATAGCAAACTGTCATGTAAGTGCCAAAAACAGTTCGCAACAACAATCACGATGCCACTTTTTCATCTCAGCCTTCTGTGTCTGTGTGTGCCTAGGAGCAAAATGAATAAATAATTGTGACTGACAAATTATAGGATTCTTTTTTTTCCTATTTGCGTTTCAACTACTTAATAGCTAACTGCGTGATAGTAGGAGTAGTAGAACGAAGACAAAAACGTTGCATTTAAATGGAGTACTTATGCAATACATCATTGCAACACTTTGTCAGATGTAATCATAATTTCAACTTTACTACTTGCATTTAAAGGAGAATGGCACAGATCGTTCTAATGGGTGCCCTAACACAATTAAATTATGGTTGTACGGTAGCTTTCAAAATTAGGACTCAAAGGACTATTTATGCTCAGCCTATAATTCTTTAAGTTATGCTCGTTGGAAAATGAGCGTGTGACTATTTGTAACCATTATATGCATATTTATGAGTCATGAAATGAATTATATAAAATTATGGATAGATAAAGGTAGTCAGTATAGTAGTCAGTAGTCAGTCAGTCAGTATCTCTTATTATGTGTTTGGGAACTTTGAAGAAGAGTTCACACTCCAAAGATTTTCATACGCATTGCCTAAATAGTTCTTTTTTGAAAATGGAATGCTCATCTCTGCGTTTCATTACTTTCATGATTTGAGTTTTGAGTGGTGGTGGTGGTGTGTGTGGTTGCTTTGCTAGCAAAACTTCTAACATTTGCATGACACGACACAATGAAATAAAGTAACTACATAAAAGGATGATGCGTTCTCTCAACCATACATATTCCCAGCTTATATCATCAAACGCCTACATAGTAGTATCAAAGGGATCACTTTAGTGCGCTTAGGCAAGACAAATGGACAATGAACTAATTTCAATTTAAATGAGATAGAGAGGGAAAAGGGCCAGAGAAGAGAGCGAACTGCTCATTTCATTCCACTATGTGCACAAAGTTTTCTTAAAAAGCAAAAGAAATGGAACGATGAGGATAAGTTAGGGAAAGATGATCATTATGCTCTTTATCTTTTCCTTGTGCTTATATAGCGAATGGAAATATTAAACATGAGGATAGCAGGAAATGGAGAGAGAGAGATAGTCGGTCGGTGGATGGTTGGTGAAATGAAAAGCCACTTGCTTTTCATTCACTTTCTCAAACTTAGCAATATGCCATGTGAGTATAAAGACGGGTCATATCATAAGGAGATCTGTATGCAAATTAGATATATTCATAAAAATGCTTTTGATAAAAAGTGTTCATTTATTTGTATTAAGTTATGTATAACTTTTGCAAATTAGATTTCCTTTTCTACATACTTGAAAATACAAAGATTCTTGGCATACCAAAAGCCAAAAAGTGACTTCTGTCTGTCTAAAACCACGGTTATCTTTTAACTTGTTTGGTACAAAAGTGAAGACTGCATACCACATACTATATAAAGACTGTATTCAGTATTCATCCATCAAAAACTATTTAGTTCTCGTATGTGTTTGAACATGCCACTCACATTTTCATTTAGGTAAACAATTGATACGGTGAATGATAAGCTTGATCGTTTTGATGTTGTAAAATGGGAGAAATCCGGGTAGATTTTTCCCTTCCTAGAGACTGCTCGTTCGTATGTGAAAAATCTGTGTGTGAACTTTAAAGAATATATTTAAGCTGTCTCTATGCCTATCTTGTATTAAGTTTATCCAGCATTGCATTGCTACTTTACATGGCACACTCTTTTATATTCATTGTTTGAAGAAATGTATTGTATAAACCTTAATATTATTATATGCATCATGCTGCATATTATAAAAGTGTACTGTGTAGAAAAGCACAGCGGCCCAGACTTAAGCTCCATGTGTGCTGAGCAATGCAGTTGTTGAAAAGCTCGTGTTATGTCATAGTCGACGACGTGCAGAGATCCATTGAAAACTCTCCCTCTTGACGTGCTTTCCCACTTCCTTCCGACTTTCCTCGTGTACAGGTTTTGTGTATATTGATATCACAATGTTGTAAGGTATGTGCTTCTGCACACACGCATTCTCTTCTCATCGGAGACAAGAAAAGAGAATATAACACAGAGCAAACTCAAACTCTATGAAAATTCAGTAACGGGCACATGGCATTTTGTACACGCTTTTCTATATAATGTTACCTTATGGTGAATAAAATGATGACATGATGAGAGTATGTGCCGTTGCCGTGCCGTGTGTACCACTAACAATACCAGAAGAACAAGTAGTAAGAATCATAAAAAACAAAAGAAAAACGAAACATTGTGCCTTATTGCAAGTAAGCAACTGGAATTAACTTTTAACTACCGCAGTGCACCGAAACAAGTAACAACTATGAGAAATGGTACAAGAACAAAGAATGGCATACATACAGTTTTCTAGGAAGGCAAAAATGTTTTTTTGTTGACCCTCCATAAGTTTATCTGAGAATATATTACTATATAAAAGTAGAAAATGTCGTTCTATTGGCATATATTGACATTTCATGTGACCTGACGAAATATGCACGTACCGTATCAAAAATAACAGTTTTTCGCTACTCTCTCTTCTCTCCCCATCTCTCTCTCTCTTCCTCTTGTGTCCCATAGTGTGTTTTTTTTGCTTCGGACATTCTCTATCCAACTGTGAATTGTTGTTCCTTCATGAGCACCAGCTTTACTTGAAGGAATCTCTGGATAAGAGAGAAATAATCGGTAACAAGAATTTTCGCTGTACACACATACGTTTTTTTGTATACCAGACCAGAGCAGACAAGCTACCACGTACCAGTTAGATGGAGTCAAGGAGTTTGACATTAACGGGCAATATGAAGTCTTTGCTCGTACCACACAACTAGCATGTTCCATGTACATGTACTATGTATATTATTATGGAATGGTAGAACAAACAAGCTGGCTAAAACCTTTTTATCCTCAATTCGCTCTTTCCTTCCGACGACGCTACCTCTTCTCTCGTTTTTTAGTACTTTATGTCGTACTTCTGGAGTACTAGGATCTGGCTAGTTGCAGTTGTTGCAATACATTTAGAAAACGACTCAAGATAATATGAAGAGCAGAGGGTTTCTCTTCTCTCGCTCTTTATAATATCATTGGTGTTATATAAACATATTATATTTTATGCAGGAATCTATAGCTATATGTATGCGTATGTTTTTATATCTTTCACAAAAGCGGAACAAGAAAGTATTCAATTCCATTATAAGACTTAGCAGAGAAATAGATGACTTTGAGTGCATTATATACAGACAATGTGCAACCGTTACGTTTCTTTCTTGCTCTTCATTGTCATAATATGTGTAGCTCATGTGTTTTATTTCGTTAAATGTAAGTAACAGAGAATAAGCAATGAAATAAGAAAAGTATACATAAGATGAAGGGAACGAGATGTGAGGAGAAGAAACGGACTGATTTTTACAGCCGTATTATATTTCTTCCTTCTCTCCCTTGCTCCATTTCTTCCTTTGCCATTTCTTCTCTGGATTTTTGGTACTTGCTTCTCATTCTCAGTAAGCAAGGATAAGTAGCAAAGTAGAGAGACGATGCGATGCCGATTGCCGATGGTGATATGATGGTGGCGTACAAACGAGAGAAAAAAACTATTTTCTCGAGCATAAAACAGAAGAAGCGATGGAGCAGTCACTGCACTGCTGGTTTTGAAATGACTCCTTATATGCATGTCGTTTCCAATATTACCCCACTTATTTTTCCTCACACATATTCCTCCAAAACTCCTTTCTGCCAAGCTAACTTTACTGTAAAACCATGAAGAAAGAGAGACGCTATATAAACTAACTATGAAACACTGTCATACCATTAGCCTTACAAACTACTTATAACAACATAACCAACACTCCCAAAAAATTTCTCGCTGCCATTGCCACTCTTTCAGTCACCATTTCTCTATACAAAATAGAAGTAGTAGTAGTGGTTTGGTTAATGCTTACATACCTATTACAGAAACCTTTTTTTGCAGCAACCGTGTAAAGTGGAGAAACTCGAAGAATATCATGATGAAAATAGTCAATAGAGAAATTAGACTTCCTTTTCTATATTCAAACCGGCATACTGTGTGAAACTCTAAAAGACTCGCATGTGTGTATAGTTGAAAAACGGGTAAAGAAAAACAACAGTTATCCAGTTTAGTAGTTAAGTATAAAAATACATGGACCTAGACCAAAAGACGGTGGTAGAGAACATATTGATATAGTAAAGCTTATATAACAACGAAGAAGAAATTCTCAGCTTCGAGGAACTTCTTTTTCCTGTGAGTATAGCTTACTTTTTCTTATTCTTCCTAAAGTTGCAAGTTTAAAAGTTGCAAGCTAGTAGAGGAGTAACTTTGGTAGGTACATTGACGCTAAAAACTAGGGAACCAGCAAGCAAGCGAACAAAATTGATGTGATACTAGTTAAAATCGTCTACGGCACGGCCACGGTGAACTGCCCTTCTCTCTCACTCACTTTCGTCCTCCTACTCCAAAAACTCCCGTGTTTTGTATGTTTCCTTCCTTTTATGATATTAAAACCTTTACACATACATTTATTATATACATACATACATAAATAAGTTTTTGTATGCACGCTTGCAGGCATGCATACCATTCTCTCTCCTTTCTTTAAAAAAAAAACTTGGTAACGGACAATAACGTAACGTGTGCATTGCGATTGCGACTTCACACACAACACTGTTCCTAAACTGAATTTTCTTTCTTTCTTATGTAATAATATACCTTCTGAATTCACGCCTGGAATCTTTTTACGCGTCTATTTTAGGAGTGTCTGCATGCATGTGCATGAAAAAGAGTTAAAATTATTCACTGCGTTGTGTGCTTGCTTGCAGTTAGGTTTTTTTTGTGCCATGACATGTGACATGTTTAAATGCTTGTGAACGTACGTTTAGAGGCTGTACACAGTACACCGCTTGCATACAACTTTCTACAGTGAAATAAAACCGCTGCTGCTACTGAAACAGTTGTTCCACTCTTGTGTCGTATCGTGCAAGTAGACATAGTATAAAAAGTTTTATTTTAAACTACATAATAATAAGGTGCTTTCTGATATTTTTATGTAAACCCATGAATGGTCGTGCCATGAGCATAATCATTGTTCCTGAAAAAGAGGCATGGAAAATAGTTTCACCATTACTAATAACACATCACATTATTATTATTCTTATAGCTACACAACTTTTCGCTATCAACTCACTCAGACTACTTTGCTTAATCTGTGCTTGCCATCATCATCGCCGGGTATAGTGGTCGCCGTCGTCGTTCTCCTATCATTTGCATTGCATCTAGCTTGATGTGTTGTGCTAAATGACTGTATTACTCACATCACATTACATACATACATATCTATTTTTTACAGAAAGTACATATATATGTATATTTGCGAGTATGTATATTAGCAACGTGAAAAGCTTCACGAAACGAACATTCTCCCATTGTGCATGAGCAATGTGATGTTTATTGCCAACTTTCACAGTCATAAAAGGGCATGATTTCATTTTAAGAAGGGAAGTCGACGAATTAAGATCGAGAGTGACTCAAACTCAAACTCAGCAGCCAACAGCAGTAAGTAAAGTAATAACACAGAAAAGAGCTTGAAATCTAGATAGGCCAGCTTTTATTTTGGCTTCCTGGTGTTACTAATGGTGGCTATTCAAATGTTTGGACTGAAATTCTTATTTCGCGTTATCCTTCTCGAGTATATAAACCTGGATTAAAACAATGGTAGGGGCATCTTGATTACGTTCAAGTGAAGTAGCATGCTTTACAACTACTGCTATATAAACAAAATGACGCATACCCGCAATTTGTGTGTGTGAAAGAAAGCCAGGTACAACAGCAAAACTGCTGTACGATACGATAGGCTGAGGGTGACAGAGAGGACATTATAATGCGCTTTAGCTTTATGCGGTGAGCGGTGCAATGGCTCAAAATTCTTGCCTTGTCTTGTCAAAAACTTTGCAAAACTTGTGAACACTTTCATGCGATGGAGTAAACAAAGTAACAAACACAACAACAACAGAGTAATGATTAAGTTGATAAGAATATTTCTTCGATCGCTGAATGGAGTTAAATGGGAGTTATTACAAGAGTTTATATATGTTTATGCACATATTTTGGGTACAATAAACCGATTATTCGCTCGCCCTCGCCTTCTCACGTTTTCAAACTATTCAAAATTTTAGTTGGTTCAAAAACTAAATGCATGGTTTATGGATTAATTCTTCATTAGAGCTTGTACACGTTTTTTGGCCATTTTACAAACATTTCAGCATCCATTCCTTTGACTCGCTTGTTTCTTGGAAGCTTTAGACTTTCTTCATGTTAATACATTGTTCATCGTCGCGTCAAAACCAATGAAAGTTTTGCAAACGAAGTTTACATAATGAGTTAAACCTTTCTACGATTTTCATTTTGGTGAAGCCAAAATTCTCACCGGAATACCCCGACGTTGGATTCCCTTGCATAAATTCTCAAAGAAGGTGAAGGAAACAGAAAAAGTGTTACCCACGGCTCGCTGATCTTACTTTGTGTGTGTCTAGTCTACAATCCAGATTCATTCTAGATATCAAATGTGTTTTCATATGTGCAATGACTGCGATGAGCATATTAAAGGCTTATCATTCAATCTCTCTTCTCGACCGTGAAAACCAGGTAAATACATGCATACCTCAAGCGAGCTTGTGTAATATCTGGTTTTATCATAAGTTTAAACACGCATATAAACACAAATTAATGTACTAATAATATGCTTTTGCAACATAACAGCTCTATTAGTGGTTATGCATGTAGCATACTAGTAAAGAAAGCCATAATCGGCATAACATTATGATTAAGTAGGGAACAATTTATATAGTCGACAGACATCTAAATTTCACTTCACAGAAATATAATATTTGCATACTTACAAATAATATATTAGAATGTATATTATACAGCCAGAGGTTCTTTTTATAAATTGGTATCCTTTCATGATGAGACTTAAGTCATAAAAAAACCATGAACACTCGACTGTCACTGTAATTTCCTTTGAGTTGCTGCTCTGCATAAAGTATATCTGTATATTTCTTGCGCATATCGTTACCCTCAATCCTGAATCTACTTTATACAAACACAAATTACGAGAAATCTCAGCAAGATACAAAAAAACAAGAGCAAAATGCAATGAACCATTTTAAATCCAAACGAAATGAGCGCACCAGTCAACACTACAATCTTTAACGAGAAAAGTGAATCAAATTTTGTGGGGACTTTAATAAAATATATCACATTTCAGTCTAGCAAGAACCACAAAAAATTGGTAAGATATAGTTTTGTTCATCCGTAAGAAATTGGCACGCTTGCGCGTACAAATACCTATTTTGATACTTGAAGCGATCATAAATATGAAAGTGATTTCGTTTCGACCACTGTAGTACCACGTACGAAAAATGCCTTCAGTTCTATTCTTTCGCCACAAAATGTGTATGATATGATATAAGGTCTCTCTGAAAGATGCTTTTTACTCCCTGTGGTGTACTGTACTACTAATATATATTATTGTTATATTATTGTTTCCAATACAATCATTGTATACATTTCAGATTTATATGCTTCTTTTCTTATTCAAAAAAGAGAAAAGTGAGCCAGAAGTATTAAACTACAATTTTCTGGGCACATTTACTTTTGCATTCAATTCATACGCAGTCATTTAGACAGGATGGTCTGTCGACCGCCAGCATTGTAAAATTATAAAAAAAGAAGTTTTCATACAACTCGTGTTCCGCTATAAACTATTGTTAGTTCATCCTGAGTTTGTGCATAAATAAATAAAAAGTAAAAAAGGAATAGGTTTTCAAGGATATATTGTATCTCCGTGGCCCGCTTACTCTCACAGCAATATATTACGGACTGGATTTTACGACCTACCGAAATGTCAACATCACAGTCTGTTTATAGTGCTTGCTCACATTAAACACTTTTTGAGTATTATTCGACATAGAGGATAAAATATATGATATCCTCTTGTGCATTTTTTGCGAATATAAAGTAGCCGAAAAGAAGAATAAAGTATTAAGCTTGAGCCTGGCCTGAAACGTGAACTCTTTTGTTGTTTCAGAAAAGAATGCAATATCCACTTGCTACACTGTTGGGGGATAAAAAAAGTGTAACATAAAAACAAGTTGAAACAGCACAGTAGCGCAGCGGTACCAGTTGTAAAAAGAAAAGAGAAGATTGGAAAATTGAAATATCCAATTAGCAATGGGTCATAAAATGCCCTAAGATAAAAAGGAGCACAGTAATGTAATGCATAAGTGTTTGAAGTACTAACGAGAAAAATAACACACGACAAAATACATACATTACATAGTTACTTTGCTCATTGAGGATCAGAAGATGGGATGTGATGTGCAAGATCACATCACATTATTGCTTTTTGACCTTCTCTTTTTTTCTCTTCAGTTCTTGTAGAAAACCATACTAAAGAAATCCTTACCACAACAAAACATCCAACAGTACAGTAATGCTGATGGCTAAAGTTAAAAAGTATTTTATTGTTTACAGTACTTGGTACGAATTACCCATACTTAACAAGATTTTTACTCAAAGAAAAAGCAAAAACTAAATCAGCAAAACTATATCAAGCATGAAGGAAGACGATCATGAAGATGAAACAAATCAATAATACACCAACACACTTTTACGCCTACTTATCTTGTACACTGTACCAAAAATTATTTGAAGATTATGCTTACAAAACTTTTGTCTCTGCCTTACAGTACAAAGTCATTGTTAGTAAAATACTGAGGAAAATTACAAGGAACGGATGCACGTTGCACATCATCATTGTGAAATATTTATGGGTAAACAATGCACTATTCATTCGTTAAACTCATCACGGCCGACATATATTTACCAATAAAAACTAACAAACAACGCACGCATACAAAACTGAAACATATTTTCCGTTTTATTTTGAAGCTCTATATTCATTTTTATAGTATTGTGGCTATAACATGTACAGTGAACAGTACATGCAGAAAAATTCGTATATGATTTCATGATTTTTAGCTTAAGTGATAACGGTATTTTTCAGCACTTTTAAGGATGACGAAAAGTAGCAACAAAAATGGTTTTCATGGCGGGGATGATGAGGCAAAACGAAGTCAGGAACCCCTGTGCCACACTGAACTTGCTGAACAAAGCGGTTTCTCTTTGCATAAAAAAGCATATAAGATGAAAACCCAACTTATATATAAGATGAGCATAGAACAGATCAAAAAAACAGGCGGAGGATGCATGAAGGTCCTTGTGTGTTGCTCTTTGGTAACGGTTCTTTCCGGCCCCAGCATAACCAACAAGAAAAGTAATGATTTTAACAGCGACTGCATACTTGAAGCTTATAAAGTCAACTCGCAGACAAAAGAATTTCATGGTTTTCTTTAGCAGATAGATGATGACTGTAAGCTGAGTAGGTATAATGATCTTTTGCATTTGTGTACGTGTATAGACAAACAGACAGTGTGCGTGAATACATTCCATTGTGAAAGATTTTGGGTTCTTCTTCCTTTGATTCAATTCAAGCTCTCTCTCACTCACTTTCTTGGGATCAGATGAATACATACATATTATACATGAATGCATAATTTAGATATATGACAATGCAAAATGTTTGTGTTTGTCCCGACTATGTACCTTACTCAACCTGCTTTTATGAAAAATATATGACTTTTTATACTCCATTTTTTGTTTTACGCTCTCGCTGTTTTTCATGCATCCTGAAAGGAGATCATCTGTACCACGGGATGACATGTGGTATTAGAGGGTGGGTAGTGAGTAGTGATATAAAGATGAAACTTATACTCAAAATTTACCTGTCAAGGACAATACTGTGGATATTAGCCTGCAGCATTAAACCTTGCGAAACATATACCACTACTGGCATGAATAGGAAACGTGTTTCATTAGAAAGCATGTGAACAATTCTTCAGAAAAAAGTCATGATGATGAATATACAAACAATGAGGTTTTCTAGCTCATTGAGAAAAGTTAGCCCGGTGCCATATACGTAATCACATGATAACATACAGTGTATAGCAGGACAGGGACAGATAGCTTAGTTATATACATGTAAAAAGGATGATACGCACAAAATGTACTTAAGATGATGACGAGCAATCCTTTGAAATTGCGAGATGGTGAAAACTAGACTGATTATGGCAATATTAGTAAAGCATGCATGACATATATATACCTACATACATGGCTTTACGCTAAAAACTAATGCATACAAAGGAATACTGATTCAGAAGAAGAAATAGAAGAAATCTGTCAGTAGTTTAGCCCCTTTCCATCTTTACCATTTTGGTTTTTTATCTTCTTTTTTTTCGCCAAGTAGTAATTTCTTGTGTGAAGCAGCAAGAGAATAAGTTGATTTGCATTAGAAAGATGATCGTGATGTGATCTAGCTCGCGGATGTATAGAAATCACTTGTGCATGCACACATAAGGATTTCTTTGGTATAGGTAATGTAATGTATTCTTTTGGGTTGTTTGCAGTTGTTTGCATGAATGCTATTATAATGAATGTCGAAGAAAGATGCAAAATACCAAAACTTTGTTGACGATGTACGAACTTCATCTTCTCTCTCTACCTTATACATTATGTATGTTATGCAGGTTTCTCGTTCTGTGTGCGATCGTGTGTTTACTGGCTTACTTTTTTATCTGATGGATGACAATGTAATGTAATCAGTCAAGTGTGTTTCTAATATATGCACTTATACTTAAGGTGTATCCTCTAATAAGTTTGACAGCACTTGATTGCATACTTTACGATACACATACATACGCAATATTACATCTTTTAATCATCTAAGCCACCATAAAAGAGCGCATAAACTTCTCATTGCCATATTCAGAGTTTTCGAAAAATATTACACAGAGAACTAGCGTAAAGGCTTTTTGATTTGTTTGGTATCTCTTAGAATTCGGTATACCAATACAAAATACGTTTATGAGCTTGTCGTTCTATAATGAAGACTAAATTGAAATAAGAATACTGAAACGATCAACTGAACATGCTACTTGTTAGACCGACTTAAGTATCTAATACCACATTCAAAAACCAAGCTATGCAATAATCTTGAGGTTACAAGGATGAAACCTTTACGCATAAAAAGCGTATCCACAAATCCCTACCTTTTTGTGATATAAGTATAAGAAGATAAACCTACGTTTTTGGATCTGACTATTTGACGATACGTAAACATGTTAAAATAGCACTACAATCAGCGTGTGAAGTCATGATCACTCAAATTTGACTGTTTTATACCTTCACTGTATCATTTTTTACCGTAATAATATTGTAAAATGTAATGACTTCTCCAATCATTGTCATTCATTTTGATTCAGAAAATTCATTATTTCTTTTAGACATTTACTTTTGTGTAACAAGGTGCTTTTTCTTTTATTTTAGTCAAAATTATCCTCAAATCTAAATCACAAAAAACGTAGAATCACGACTTTGGAAATTTCAAGTGCACAGCTTTATTAACACAGAAATTTGGTTATTCATTAAGCCTTTTTGTAATAAAATGTTGCAAACAAGATGGTAATGCTGATTCTTATAACATTCCCCAAACACTTGCCACAAGCATTATGCCTGCATTTTTCAATTTGTTAATAAATAGTTTGTTCCAAAAAATTAATAACATTGTCCGTCAACAAAAGAATCTGTTGACAAAAAAAATATTTTCTTTGTACATAAATACAAGTATGTTTACTATATTTTATCAACCAAGGACAATCGATAACAAAAATAATTTACTCATTTATGAATGTTTAACCTACTACTACGATAACACACTGATTGTGAAATTGTAGTTCAGGGATGACTTATTTAGCAACTATTATGTTACCTAACGAGAAATTTTAAAGAATGAGCAGCAGTCTAATCAAAATCAAGTAGATGCGCACAAAAAGATAAAACATTTGTAAATGGATGGGATGAGTCAAGTGCTTATTCAATTATGCTAAAACTAAAGTGAAATGATGATGATTTTTAAAAGTAGCTCTTGTTTGTTTTGCTCAGTGATATAATCATGTTTGTCTTACAAATCGATGGAATAAGCTCACGTAAGTAAAATGGATAAATCACATGAACACAAAGACATTACTCCATTCCTCATTGTCTTAGATTTGCACAAAAGAAAACAATGCGACTGAGCTGCCTTTTTCAGCTAACCCAAATAACAAAATGGACAGGTGAGAGCTGGGATACACCTTGATGCTTTTATTTTACAAATTTAAAAAAAAATGTAAATCACTTTTATATCATCATCTTTTTGTTCTTCCTTGGAACACCAATACATCTCTATCTGATGTATCAGTATCAAACATACAAATCTTTATGTAGGGCATACATGTGCGAAAAGCAAAGCACATTCAGTCATTTTACAAATGAAAATTTGTTGACATCAATTTTATGCTCATGAGAAACCGATAATGATTATTTTACAGCACAAGCAGCAGTTTAAGTCGTCATTACTCAGTGATGTTTTTCAATGTTGAATGTTGAGTATGTAAACCATTATTTTGAATGTGATATGGAATATATAAATCTTTTTATAACCAACTGGATGTGAAAATCCTTTCTGAAGATGATAATGATGATGACTATAACACAGTTCAGCTTGCGTAGTAGTAAAAAAATATACGACCTCATCATTTTGAGTAGTTTATCCTAGCGAATCTCTACTTCAAGCACTGCACTGCACTGCAGAATCGAAATGAATGTGAAAAATTGCTGATGAACAGTTGTTTCTATTCATTTATTCCTCTTTCGTGCTAAGCATTTGATTGTGTTCTACCGACACACTGGGATGATCGAGAAAACGAGGTGATGAAAGTGATAATTACAGGTATCTTCAAAACCACTTATATACTATTCTAGCGACATACTTGAATGTTACATCAAGTGGTTAAAACAGTTTGCGTGACATGTTCCCTATTTCTTCTATTCGAATAAGATGTATATTTAAACGCACTAATTTTCTATCATTTGTATCATGCAATGTTTTTGAAGACTTCAAAACAAATGTGCACTATAAAAAGATAGTTATACATCATCATTTAATATACATGTTTACTATAAGCAATTCACCGACTGACATATTCCCCTCTATTTTTTACCTGCTAGTTTTCTTGTTTTGCAGAATTTCAGATTGTGTAATGATAAAAAAATAATGTTTGTTTGCCTTGTTTGTTTCCGGACACCATAAAAATGTTTTTATCATGTACTAACAGTGTACTTTAGCATCACATTGAAATGCTTTAATGTGGAAAAAATGTGCATTCATGTTTTCAAGGTTTTCTACCCTACTTCATCTTATTACCATCCACCAGAAGTAAAAGTAAAAGAAGGTGGAGGAAATAGAGGAATGCACTTGTTAGCTAACATCAAAAAGCCATTTTTATCGTTCTTTCATCATAACGAAAAGTCTGTTTGTTACACACGTTACATAATTCCACACTTACATAAAGAAACCCCATTCAACAAAGAAATACCTTTGCTGTGTGGCATAGCTGGAAGATAAGGGAACAGTGAACAGAGCAGGTAAGAAATAAGACTCCCTTTTCAAATTACCTATACATGCCGCTACTAAGCTCATGTTCTGTATAAATTCTCCATACACAATAGTTTGATGCTGTACAAACATGTAATTTGAGCGTAATGTGTACCCTTCGAATCATCTGTCTGTACAGACTAGTTTTTTCCAAGGGATATGAACTTGAACCCTAACAATTGAATAAAAAGGTAATGTAATGATAATATTGGTTGTATGCAGTCACCTGTGAGTGTATTCTATTTTTACGAACCTGTGCATGCTTCAGAAAAGTAGAAGAGTACATAAAAGTCTAAGTCTGTCTTCTTTTTTACAACTTCTCTTTTTTTCTTCTCTCCCCTCTACCTTGCCTGTTTACCTTTTGTTCTGGTTAACCAACCTTCTGTACACACAAGACACAAAAACGTAAGAGAAGTTCCCGGATAAAGACTTTTTCTAATGCCACATCATCCATCTACAAGAAAAAACCATTCCATGCCAGTACCAGACCAGACCATTCCCAACATAATAAAGCTTTAATGTACTTTACACAACTTACTTGTGAGTTACGATAATATTTAAAAGAAACAGTCAGTTAGGTCGGTCGGAAAGAATATGTCTGTGGCCAAAAGCTTAGTAAAAACAACTGTTTTTCTCTCGCCCATGTCCATGGTTCATACGTTTTACTCTCTTTTATTTGCTTCTCTAGTAAATCATGACCACTGCACTGCAATCCTTAGGTAATCTAAATTGTTTCATGCATACAAACTTTTTGCTAAAAGTTGTACAATATTTGATCTTGCACAATTCTATTACGAACGAGTCGTTAACTGCATATCACCTTCTAATCTTTTCGAAATCTGTGTGAGTGGCCTTCCATAATAGCCCAACAGATTTTTATGTGATATGATTTGATAAAAAACTTTAATGTGCTTAATTTGTGATGTAGAGTAGAATGCAATTTTATTTTTCAACTTTATAAAATGCAACGTGATATTTATGGTAAAAAGACAATCAAGCTGTCATCAGATTTTGAATAAAACGTTTTTTTTATTACATGTGTATGTATGTGAATGTAATAATATATTTCGGAGAACTTTGCAGTAAATATTTTGTGTAAAAATTTTAAATTAAAAAGGGAATGATTTCTTTCTACACTACAAGAATATATTAACTTAACGAGCAGTTTAAATACACATAAAATAGGAGTCAAAGTATGCCTTCCAGCTACTATCAGGTTACGTATTTAGTTAACAGAACAGAAAGAGAAAAGTTGAAACTTCCATTTTTGGCAATTCCAGGTTGGCAAGATGAAGAGCTAGGTTTTAATGAACCATGAAAATGTTTTAACGTATTCATCCATCACCAATTTTCCCCACATACCATACCACTTTATACAGAATCCCAATCTCATGATGCAAGGAAATAATAATTCACTTTTTTTTTATTTCAAACAAAGTACTAATCAAAGAGGAGGCGTCAGAAAACCATGTACTCAAATAACAACCATTATGAAAGCATATTAATATTTTTGGCAAACAGTGTTTAACCTCAAAATATGATTATCCCCTTTGCTAATATTATAGAAATGGAATACGCATTGCATACATGCATGTATTTTTTTAAATTGCTAGGATTCCTCTTCCCACACATACACTGGCAATTACATAGTCACATCGTTATAATATATGATCCATGTTATGAAACATCGTTTTATCAAAATACAAGCTATGCATAAATACTTTGACAAATGCCTATATATTTTCACTGCATTTACTTAGAATTTTTATAGCATTTAATAATTAAACACATATTATCATCATAATACTATACATCTCATAACATTCTCACAAATTTGCTAGTATATACATTGCCAAAACAAAATTTGCTACTCCAAACTAAAACTATAATGTAGTTCATAGAAGTAATATTATGTCACCCACCCAGTTAAGTTTTAGACTTTCAGGTATTCTAGGGCATTCAATAAAACTGACTGCGTCGACGAAACCATTTACATGTACTCAGAATTTAGATAAGGAGCACAATAGCATCATCGACTCTGTGTGCCAGTGACAATGTTACTGCTGATGATGATGATAGTGTTTTGGTGGTGTATAAATATTGTTAGTGCCATGATGATAAAATAAAATATTGATGATGATGACAATGGTGAATGGTGGTGTGTACTCTTCTAGCTTCTAGCGTGTCATTGAGTAGAAAAATGAGACTGTCACAGTCTTCTTCACTACTCCTCCTCTGCCAGCCGAAAATGTCGGTATTACATTGCAGTGTAAAGCTTGCAGAAGGAAAAAACTTTCGCTTGTGTGCTGTGCTACTGCATGTCACGAAAAGTTGTCTGGTTCACGGTAACTGATAACTTATTTACTTTACAGCTGTTGTAATAACTTTTCATGGAAGAAGATATGCAATGTGAGGTGTGTAAGGAGGTCTCTTCACACACCGGTTTTATATTAAAATACATAATGCATAATGGTACAGTTTAGTGTTCTTATAGCTTCCTCTCTCTCTCCCTCCCTCTTCAATGTATCCACGTTTTCCATTTTCCACAGAAGAAGGTGAGCAACATTGAAAATTGAAAGTTAAAATACAGTGCTTCACAGTCTCACTCAACCATATCATCCATCATCGTCCAAATGTTTTCATAGAAATAACAAATTATGCCTTCATCTAAGCAAAATATGCGTTTCCGTTTTGTCGACAATACTTCTTTTTGCAAATTTATTGTCAGAAGTACTGATACTGATGCATGATTATGCAGGCATATTATCTACACGATCAAAGTAGCAGTATAGATTTTATAACATCAAAAGTATTAAAAAATTTTTTTTCCACAACTCTCCACCGACTGCACCACCATTGCGTGGTCGCCGTGTTTGCGCTGCTGTTCCTCGTAGTTCGGTAGAAACGCGTGAAGTCATTGATGTCATGGTCTGTGGACCAAATCAAATGTGATAATGAATTTAGAGATGAGCTGTTATTCGGCTTGGTAGACAATCACTATCTAAAATCCACATACAGCACAGCAGCTAGCAGCAAAAATATTAAACTGTTGTAAAAGTAAGCTATAAAGAATACAGATAGGCAGAAGATGAGGAGATGATGATTATCATAATCATAATAATATATACACATACATAATATTAAATAGGTACATGGTTTTTGGTGCAGACGCAACAACTATAAAGTACACAAATATGTGCAGCCACGCATATCTTATTCTTTTATTATTTACGTGTACCAATAAGGTATAAGGTGATATGAGAAAATTTCATATTCGTCATATACTTTTAAATTTTATATTTGTTATTCATGATTCTTCCATAAGCTTGTTCGGAATTTGGATATAAAACATAAACAGTGGTAAGAATAGTAAAATGCTTTTAAGAAAAAAAATTATGCTGCTAGTTATAATACGCAATACTAATAATAATATGACGATGTTGCCAGAATTGTATCTGGTGGCAGATGGATATAAATTATCCAACACAATTTATTATTCAGGAATGCTTTCTTCTTAAGAGCAAATTACTGCTTGACGAAGAAATTGACATAATTGTAGGTTTAGCGGTGCTTATAAGCTTATGATAAAAACTTACCGAGAGTCCTGTTTGTACATGTCATACTGCAAGCAAACTTTACTAACTGATCTCAACTAGCGATAATAGTATGGTGTAGTGTTTTATTATTATTTTTTCAAATCAAAGATGTTAAGTAAATGTGAGAGAGTGAGGAGGGAAGTTTATGACTCCACCGTCCTCCTCTTCTTCTTCTTTGATAATTGTCGTGAGTGGGATATAATGGGTTGCCAAATGATTCTACTGTGCTGCTGTTGTTGTAGTTGTAACGCAATCGTTGTTGTTTTAAGCTTGTTGCATATCATTTGTTTTTCAGTTGATAATTCATTTATGTTGTGTTTTGTGTTGCACACCTTCAATCTATTTGACGTAACATCGTCAAACATGAAATAGATACTTCACAAATTTATGCCGGTTGAAACCCAAAACTATTCTCAAGATCCTAGCATTGTAATAATAATGTTTTTATGTGCGATATGAAATAAATTATTATTTTTCCCATTTTCTGCTGGTTACAGAAAGGAATCTAGCTCTTCATATTTATTAGAACAATAGGATGCAACTATAATTATAATGGTGTTTTTTGGCTATTAAAAAATTACTTGATTTTGGTATTATTGTATTGTGAAATGTCAAACATGATATTTTCTTTGTGTTGTCCCCCTTTTTTTAAGTGGTCTCATAAATGATCCGTATAAGATGACGTTAGACACAACATTGGCGGATACCAGAAGCTGTATCAGATTTGGCAAAATAGATAAGATTCGAAGAGAGCTGTAGAGTTGTGTATTCAAATAGTAAGTTAGCCAGCCAACCGACGACCCTACAAACTATGCATCATAAAACACCCAGACATTAATAAACAGAAAGTATATGCATTAATCTTTGAATCTATCCTTTTTAATTTAGTCATTGAAAATTTAGCAGATATAATGATCATTTTCAAGATGACTCTTATCTTATCAATTTATAAAATATTTTCATCTGCATTCAGAAGTAAATTTATCAGCAAAATTTCAATTTGAAAAACATATGATGAGGGTCTTTTTAGAATTCAGCAAAGCAGAAGGGAAAAGTCATCGTCGTTTGATCTAAAGATGAGAAAAAGAGCCACTACTGTATTTTCCACATTCTGGTTACTAGTAATCAAAATCATATAATAGCCATGTTGATAGAAATACTGCCAAGCCAATGACTGTAACTATACAGTAGTCACTCTCGTAGAGTAATGCTGCAAAAAAGGAAGGAAAGAAACTCTATAGTTCACCCATAGTGGAAAATATACGCGACAACCGTGCTTCATCATCATCATAAAAAATATCGCGTCAAATATCCCTTTCATTTCAAATTTCAACGTATCTAATACGATTCCGTATTTCTTACAGACAGCTCTTCAGAGGATGAGTTTAAAAAATCTTTCAAATCATGTTAAAAAAATTCGATGTTTCTCGAGTAATAAGTTTCCGCAAATCTGCCAACATGAAATATGCGTATTACACACGGTACTTCAATGTGTCTAAATAGAATAGGAACGTAGAATGCACTATTATTGAGGATTTAATATTTCGTGTTTGTTGACGTTTTCAGCTTGCATGTGGAAGGAAACGATAGGAAGGCACGGTGGCAGAATGAAATGTAAAAATGTTTGAAACACGATTGTTGTTCTTGGCGAAACGCATGGTTTATAGTACATCCCAATTTTGTCTAGTTTTCTGTACGATGTACTTTCAATTCTATATAATTTGCCATCATTACAACTATGCTTTAAGCATATGAACCCAATATTCTTGCAACAACTTTGGGACTGTCAGTTAGCAATGTTGTGTGGATTCGGTTCGGATTCTCAGGGAAAGTGTAACTTGAGTACATTCTGTTGTGAACTGAATTGAAAAACTATTTATTATAGCAGAGATTTTGGTGCTTCTTTCAACGACACTCCTTTCAAGTATTCTTTTCATTCCAAAACATGGGGAAAATGTCAAAAAGGTAAATGGTATGTAAAACTGCTTTTTCCCTTGTACAACCTGATGTTGATGATTATGTTATGGCTAATGTTATAACTTATAACTCCATCATCACCATTATCCTCCGCAATAACAAGATAAACACATACATTTTATGGATTATCCATTCATTCACTTCTCTCTCTTCTCGTCAACAGTTTTCTGCGGAATAAAGTAAAGTTTTGCTAAACTTAGCTGTGCAGTGCAGTGTTACGGTTGGCCTTCTGTATAGGTTGGTTGAGATGGGAAATATTATTATGACTAAAGCATTGTTATTGATAGTCTCAGTGAGACAATTTTGTATTCAGTCCTCTATCAGTACCAAGAAATACAATGGCTATAGCTATGGCATGACATGACGATGGCGAGAATAAAGTAAGATGATAACTTTACAGAATCAAATAGGGCTAAGCTATAAAAGTGAACTCAAAGGCCTACAAAATATTTTTTTCTATTCACGCAGCAAGCCCATAACAAAAAAAGTAGACCTGACGTTCATCGTCAGCGTCATCATCACCAAAGTCAAAACATAATTTATCCTCATATAACGGAGAAAATGTTGCCCTTGGCTGATTCGGTTGTGGTTTTGGATGCAAAGTGAATCAGTATGCCACGCTGGTTTGTTGGTGTATTTCTATCTGTATGCCCTTGTTGTAGTATCTCATGCCATTTTAAGTGAACTGTAGCAAAAAAATGATGTTATTGTTGATGCTGGCTTCTTCTTTTATAAGGCGAATTGGATTATGTCGATACGTTGCTTCTCCTCTTTATGCTATTTGTGGCTATTGTACACATGAAATGCCTGACAGCAGCGATAGAGTGAGTTATCCTGAATGCCATAAATGGATGACAGGTAATCTATACGAGATGTGAGCTAATAAACTAGAACACGCCAAATTCCAATATATACTTTTTATATATTGATTTCAAAAATATTGACGTGAAAGTCGAAAGTATTCATATTTTGTTTACATTACACTATATATCAGGACAATTGATAATATTTTGTGTGTCACGTCATCATCGTCAGGTACCATTTTACATTTTATGCTGAAAAACTATTCTTCTCTGGTGAGTTATGAATATGAACTGAAATGAAAGAGAAGTTAGGAAATGCCGGGAAAATGGTTCCACTTGACGTTTATGTACGAGTTTTTACAAACATTTTTATGCAAGGTTGTCTTCTTGTCTACTACACAGAGTTATTATCTACGCTTTGCCTGCTCATCCGCTATCTATAAACAGCACGTAGTAAAAAAAAAATTGGTAGGTGTACGGGACAAGTAATATGTAATGTAGCCATACAAAAAGTACAAGAGTGTTACGTGTGAGTGTTGTTTTCGTACACACTCACTCACTCAACTCTCTCATCGCTCAAGAGTGAAAAAGAGAACACGTTTGGAGGATATGATATAGTAGTAGGAGAGAATAAGCATGCTAGTAAGTTTTCTATCTGTGTGAACGGAACAGTTGAATTGTTTTTTTTGTTTTTTTGTTTTTGCTTACCTTCATCGAGTATTCTTTCCACGTGGATAAAGAGATTGGGGAAAATAGCGAGTTGCTTCTTGTCCTTGATGAGCTGTGCGAGGTAATCAGCTAAATTTTGCGTACTGACATGATTGTTGGCACAAGGGGAACTTGACGAATTGATGTGATTATTCGTTGTGGTAGAAATATTGGGAAGTGTTGTAACACTGGCACTATTAAGACTGTTCATTGTGGTTGGAGCGACCACAGACGGACTGGTGACAATTGTTACAGAAGTCACACCGAGTCCGTCACTCATTTTCATTTTCTTTGGCACATTTGATGGTAACGACGGGAAAAGGGAAAATATTTTGTTGTTTATGATGCTGATGTTGTTACTCGTGGTGGTAGTGGCGTCGGAGAGGAGACTGATGTTATTATTGCTTTCTAGGGGACTTCTGTAAAAATCGCTACTTGCTGTGATTCCCTCAATGTTGGCAATATTTCTTGGGAGACAATGATTTCCAAAAGAAAATAGAGATGTTTATTTATGTGCGTCGTCGGAAAGATGACAAATGATCTTTGTGTACCTATATTTGGTTATCGACTTGTGTAAACGTATTCCGGAATAAATGCAGGGAAAAAAATTAGCCTGATTATTTTTGTCGTCTTTTTTTCTTATCTTCCTTGCTTTATTTTTTTCTTGGTGATGAGATTATAAGGCACTCTCTCTTTCTCTTTTGAAGGAACGAACACAGTAGTACATATAACAATGATTATAATGATAACATATAACTACTTCTACTCTGTTGTTTTGTTGTCGCTGCTGATGCTCCTGATGCAGCGGTAAAACTAGTTGTGGAAACGTAAAATGGTATGAAGTTATAATAACACAGCAGTATGCAGTGTGCAACCAGAAATGTTGAAAAGACTGTTGAGAAGAAAAAAATCTCCCTTCTTTTTGGTAGTAGGCGCAGACGACATAAAAAGTATATTAGCACTGCACTTCTAATGTGTCTGTCTATGACGCTTTATTGTATAGCTTGGTAGTATATGAGAAAGTCGTGGTGTACGGTACAAAATACTTTTTTTTCTTCTTGCTTCTTCTCTTCTTGACTGGTTGAGAGAATTTGGTCTTCTGACTGCTGCCTCTTCTTTTTTTGCTCTTGGCTGCCCGTAAACAGAAAAATACTGTAAAAGTTAGATCCACACGACGACGACTAAACTGAAGAGATGATCAGGAGTCACTTGTTCCCAAAACGTCTTCAAAGATTGTAAGAGCTGCAGCAGTAGAGCTGGTGCTGTTGTGTGTAAGATTGCTGCTGAGATTCAGCGAAAGGAGTAAGTAGTTCTAGTTGTAGAAGAGAAGTAGTTATACGGCAGTAGTTTGCTTGATTTGGTAGTGGAGAGGTAGTAGTATAACTAGTAATGTGTAAGTAGTGTGTTGAGAGTTTTGTGAGTGGGTCTCGATGTTACACTCTCACCCTTTGAGGGAGAGATCCAAACTGGTGAGTCTCTGCATCTGCAACACATAAAAGACCATCAAATCATCATGATCTGCATCAGCAATAGAAGTTTTTTGGGACTAGTAGAGAGAGAGAGAGACATACTAGTTGTAACTTTAGCGTGTAAAGCAAGCAAAAGTAACCAAAAGAGTCATGTAAGAACACAAACCAAGAAAAACATCATCACAGCTTCTCTCTCTCTCCAAATATCATCCTTACATTCTATCTTTAATGTATCTATCCGTTGCTTCCTTCCTATATAGCTATTCAGCCATGCATTCTTCTACATACCAAACTTTTTTACATGTTCAAAATATTGTGTGTTTCGTTTACATGTCCAACACAAACCTATGCAATGCAGTGCACTAAATGCTTTTCTTGAAAAATATTTTCTTCTTAAATATCACACATCCCTTTTTCTCAAGCAACGTTTGTAGCAAACTTCGCCCTCACTCCTTTTAAAAAAGCAGTATCACAATATCATCACCAAAAAAGCAATATCACATTGGTAGAATTATCATCATTATCATGATCATTACATCACTACAAAATAGAACCCATACAAGATCTTCATCATATCATACTAAACTGACTATTAGGTATACAGAAAATCTTATACACCTTCGCCAACTCAATATACTAAATTTAAATAGATACAGACATTGCAGATACATAAATATGTATGACCACATTCTTATTTTCTTATAAACAGCATATTAGCGCACTATTGTACCTTAGCTTAGTAAAATACTCACTTTACATTTTGGCTGCGCCTGTTCCTCTGTGTAAAAAGTCATTTTACTACGTATTTCTATTTGTGCTGTTTGTCTATGTGTGTGTGTGACAAGTACATGCAAAAGGGGAAAGAAAGATACGAGAGAATTACTCGCCTACTCACTACCATTTACTGATTTCGTTAACTCAACTCCTTGTAAGAAAAAAAAAAGTCGTCGTGTCCTTCTCGTTGCCAACAATGTTTCTTTTTATTCCTAGTATTTTACTTTTTTAGAGAGATGCTGCATCTTTGATTCTCTAATACCCAAGACTTTCAAAGACTATTCACCACACTTGATGTTGAATATCTAAAAAAATACAAGCAGAGGGTTAGTTTAGTGTGTATCATTGTATTTTTGCTCCTACACTTTAACCATACATGTAGGTTTACTTTATAGAATATTCCTAAATGCACGCGGCGCGGTCTTACTCACCAAACACCATTCATACACATGATATACCATCATTATCACATAACTTACGACATTTAATGTGTTATTCTAATATTGTTAAGACAGTAAGACAGTTTTCGTCACTGAATAAGTCGTCGTCTTTTGCTGACTAAACCAAAAGTACAGACTTTTAAGTTACTTGTCTTGTGCTCCATTCCATCCATCCATAATGCATGTGTGTCAAAAATTGTAATGGCAAGATATGTACATACGCAAAGCACATTATCTCACTTGACAGTGCAGTGTCTCCGAACAATATGTATAGAAAAGCGATCCAATTTACAGCTATATAACCATAATACCATCATCTTCGTTGTCCCCGTGGGCATAAGCTATATATATGCAACAAATGCAACACAAGTATATATTAAGCATATAAAAACATTAATGCCCCTCAAGATTATCGTTCGTGAGCTACCAGCAATATCCAATGTTACATTTACACATAGCATTTACTTTTATACAACAACATGTTATTCTGAAGATAGTAATATGATCATCATGCATTTTTCTCTGTGTGTTTCATAGTTCAAAGAAAAGACGACGGAGAAGATGCCTTTTTGCCATCGCCATGTAGAAAAACCAAACTATTCAATCGACTTTGTTGTTTGTATTTCGCTGTTGTTATACCACACTCAAAGTAAAATAGAACCCTCTCAACTTTTTTTTGTTCAGTCTTCTTCCAGACAAGTGATTAGCATTAGTTAGTTATTCCAATCCATTCGTAAAGTATTATGCATTTTACTCATTGCTTTTTCCTCTAATCCTGAAACACCAGAGCAGTGATATATCTGTACAATGTATAAAATACAAAGTAATAAGATGCTGATTCCGAGGTTCTCTTTGTAGTAAAATGAGATGAGGTAAAAGAAAAATACTCAGCCAGCCTATTTTTCCTCTTCTCTCCTTCTTTTGACTTTTATTTACGTAATAGCCAAAACAGGTACATATATATACAATGTATACCTAAATATGTACAAAAAATTCAATAAGAATGATACACTTATACTACTAAACCAATAAGTTATTAGATAAAGAATGGATTACTCTACAAACGTTGATGAATACACTATGAGTCAAGTGGATTCTTGTTCTTGTCAAAAGGGAATCATCTATAGTTTTCCTTCATTCCTTTTCCTACAGCCTCATCATCAGGAGGAGAGTGAGAGAGAAATGCCGCAGCAGTTTAGAATACACACTAGAGTTTTTCCCAGACAAGTACACACATATTTTTTCTCCCTTTTTGCATTACATTCACAAATTGATAACACACAGCCACTGACTCTAGCTCTGGAAGGCTACAGCTGTCTCGGCCGTCAGTAAACTTTATTGGTTTTTACCATGAAGAACATGAATTCATTTGTAGAATTGCACATTGCACACCATTGAGAAAAATAGCTTTCGGTTTCGCCATTTAAGCTATCTCTGATGGCTCTACTTTAAGTAATACCGTTGGGTAATCCCTGGGATGAGGATGATAACCATTTTCCATTCCTCAATATAAAAACATCGCATCTGTTTCCAGTATCATCAATGGAAGTCGAGCGACGAACCTGCACTTGTACCATACCAAGAAATGAAAAAAAGTTCCATGATTTCACTTCAATCGTGCTCCTCGTTAGAACATTAAAAATACGTTGAAGTCTTTTTTTATTTGTACAAAAGATCTCTAATATATTAAATAGCTAAAAGCCAATGCGCATTAGGGCGACATTACATGACAGAATATATTATTCACGTTATTGCACAAAATTGACGTAATTTAGTTTTGAAGGAAGAAAAATCGCGTATACATATCATTTCTTAAATAAATCTTTGCATGCCATCTCATCAAGCCTTAAAATCCATGAAAATCTTGCTACAATACTTTAAGAGAAAGTGTAGTCCTTTTTTATGGGTGATCTCAATTTCATTTACATGGTCAAACGACTCAACTCAAGAACATTAATTTGTTTGTGAGTCAATTGTAGATATTATTGCCCAATTTTGGTATTTTCACTAACTTCCTTCTTCGTCATTCATTGTGATCATTATTTACCTTTCTTCCAAAAGAAGATAAAAGCTACATACCTACATACTATACTATGCTCTATGCTTATATTTCTTGAACTTTGCTTCTAAGTCTTCTTTCTGCTTCTAACTTTACTTCTTCTTTTTTTTTCTGCTATTAACCAAAGGGCGAACATTTCTCAGCTCAACTTCACACTTAAAAGTTCAAGCAAGGTGCTGTGCAACTGGAGTGAGTGCTCCTATAAGTATATCAGACAGCATTTCTAAACCCTTTTAGAGTACATGCAGGTCGACAGACGAATCCAACTTTTTTTATTTCCGAGAATTTCAGATAGTTGCAAATTGCATTGTGGCCACTTTCGTACAACAATACTTAGTGTTAGGTAAAGGGATTTTTTTCTGGCTACATCCCATCCCACTACTACATTTTTATTTTATTTTACCTTCTACCACAAATCGCATGCGATCTGCGATCCACAAAATACAAATAATGCATTATCATGACCAACATCATCATCAACAAGAGGAACACAGTGCCAGTGCCACCATCAGCACCGTCGTCGCTAGAGATCAATATTAAGTACCAGTACGTGAATAGCATTGTTCACAAACGATGTACACAACACATCGCGTGGGCTCAACCATTATTGCTATATATGGTATGCTGTGTGATGCAGCATGCCATCATCATCATCATGATCATCATCATGGTCATCTTGATGCCGGTTTAGTGTACACCAACAACACTGAATGCGCTCCTGAGATTCCGTTTAGATTAACTCCACTGATTTGTTTCTCTACTCTCCCTGTGTGATCCTCCTGCTTGCTGTCCTTTTGTACTCTTTTTTCTCTCTTTTACTTCGTATTTCTCTTTTCTGCCACCGCCATACACCATACCACACAGCCAGAGAAAAGAGCATTTTCGTTGAGTTATACGATGTCTCCTTACCTAACAACAAATGTTTTTCAGAGTTTGTGGGATAGAAAGAGAGAGAATACCGGTGTAATAAAAGATGAAACGTAAACATTAAAAATACTCACACTTAAATTTACGCCTACACTATTACTATTATACTTAGTCTATTATAAATGGCTAATGCCGCTACCGCTTTAAGAAGTACTCTGTTATTGTCATTTGGAGATTGTTTTATGAAATTCAAAAGTAAATTATACATAAAATGACATATTAGCGTATTTTGTAATCCGCAATCTCCATTTTCCCCTGTCTATAAAAAATGAGATGTTCATGCATACTCATCTATGTACCTACTGCTAGTTTAACAACTTGGAAACTAGTTGACGAGATATGCGGATCAAAAGGATTTTACATTTTCTCTTTGACTTAATCCTAAAAAGTATAAGCAATTTTCTGAAAGGAAATTACTGGATATATGTCTTTGTAAACAGTTCATTACGAAACCCTATGAAAGAACGGAACTTTTTCTGTAAAAGTCATTACCGCAGTAAAGTAATGCATAGCTAGTATTTTCATAATACTTACTCGGTAAATGTGTTTGATTCTATGTATATATTGCATAAATAGCATATCTAGGTAGGTCATCAATCATACAATGCGAAGCATGTGAATTATCATTTTCGCTACCTAATATTAGACAAAAAGATGTTAAATCAGACTACATTAAAAAACTAACTTTTTGGATGCACTCATCATCAAATCAGTAAAAGCTTTCGAATGAGCTGTTTTAATCTATCTTACGTGTTTAACAATAACTTAACTTTTGATCTTTGACTAAACTGTTTAATGATTATTTGGTTGTTCTTCAAAATCTTTTACAATCCTCATTGAAAATCGATGTTTGTAGTAATGAAATTATCTCTATGGCAAATAAATCGAGAATGGAATCAATACATAATATTTTAAAGTCTAATCGCAAATCCTATTTACACAAATTTATATTAACCATCCAAGTAAATATTTTCAAACATACTTGAAAACGGACAGTAGGACGACCCGAGCCAAGTTAATTTTAGATCTTAAACCTTTATAAATACAAGGAAACTGGAAAGCAACGTATGTAAAATAAATACTCTTACAAGGTTCAATAGAGTTCTCAACTCAATTTCTTGATATGTCATCTGAAGTAGCCAACTAACCAAATTTTTTTTATATGAGATGTCGCATTTGAAAAGCAACGGGACAAGATAACAAATATACA
>JAQIWN010000595.1:0-29712 GCA_034699025.1 Entomobrya cf. arborea Gr-Col-00668 | reverse complement strand
CTGCAGCGTACCAGGAGCCGGCGGGTGCAAAGTTGTTTAGGAAAATTAAGGAAAATCCTTTTGTGCCGATGGGTAAAATATTTAAAATTGTTTAGTTAATTAATTTAATTGTATTGGTTGTTTGGAAAAAAAATTAATTTGTGTTTTTTTTCTGTGGTTAATTTTTAAAGGTGCTATGCTGACGTTAACTGCTTTGAGTTATGGATTGTGGTGCTTTCGACAAGGTAGAGGAAGGGATTCGCAGATGATGATGAGGGCACGTATTGCAGCTCAGGGGTTTACGGTGGTCGCGATTTTGGGAGGAATTGTGATGGGGGCAAGTACCGGACCTGGAGAAAAAGCGAAGGCTGAGGGGGGAGCTGCTAATGGATAAAATAAATTAGAAGAGTTTTTTTAGACTTCTAAAAAAAACTCTTCTAATTTATCTCTTCTTCTCTCTTGAAGAAAAATATGTAATTTTTGAAGTCCAACCGGTGTAAATATACTTGTAAAATTGATAAACTGTTATAGTTTATTTTTTCGAACGGTGTCGGTGCAGTGACGTACTCTCATGATAAGTTAGATAAAAAAAAATATTTAATTATAAGTTTAGAAAGAATAAAATGTGTAATTACTAGTTAAATGTTTGTTAAAAATAAAAAAAAACGGGGAGTTTGCCAGAGAAAGTTAATTTTTGAGAAAAATCGACATTCATTTATTTTAAAGATTGAAGATCATAGTTTTAAGTACATAGTTAACTTAACAGATAAATAAATAATTTTGGAAAAATTGGCAAAACAAGTAAAATGATAGTGTAGTAAACATAATTAATAATAATTACAGGTTAGGGTAGTTTAATTTTAAACTTGAAATATAATATCCGTCTAGAGCAGCAATAAAATTTAAAAGAATTGAAATCTAATTGAAAAGTTAAACGAAATTTTAACCTAAAATAAACTACTTAAAAAAAATTCTGTTAAATAGACAGAGTAATTTTCGGTAGTTCAAAATATTGATGTGTGAAAAACGTTTACGTGATCAAAAAAATAAATGCTCACTTTATTTGTTACGTATTTATTTAGCTATAATAGCAACAGAAAAACACTCACTAGTCAAATGAACAGATTACAGACACAGATTAAATATTATTCCACAACTGATTTAAAATAAAGTATAACATTGAACTCTTATGACTTACTTATTATACTTGTTTTTTTGTTACTTTTGACGTTAAATCTAATACAAATACAAAAACGAATCTGAAAACCCACTTGTACACTTTGTTCATAAAGTATTGCACGAAAGGCAAAATCGCCATAACTTTCAAAGTTGTCAGAATTTTGGGATACGGTTTTCACATAAAGGTAGATCATTTAATTGCGCATCTTATGGTATGCATGTTGTTTGCTAAGTGCTGGACACATCGCGCTGGTAGAAATTTCAGAAAATATCTCAAAAACGTAGTGTTCAAAAAGTAGGCTGACATGTACTTTAGGGCAAGTGATGATATGGGTGGTCCCTTATGTTTTACTTGCCCTAAAATGTATCCTGACTACCAGTAGTCAGCATGTACCTTAGGGCAAAAAAATGATAAGCGTCCCCCCTTTTTAGATTTATTTTTTTGGATTGGACAAGGTTTGACTGGGGTTTGGTTGATTGAAATAAGCTGGTGGAAGAGTTAATTTGATCCCTTAGAACAATATTTTATTTAAACTTGAAACAAAGCTTAAAGAGATGAGCAGAGTGACAATTTCCGTTGAGACGCAAAAAGTGTAAAATATGAACAAATTGCCTTGTCTGCAAATATCATATATTTTGGTCTCGTAAATAACCTCATAAAGTGTACCAAGCATCACAGCGAGGCTCGAAGAGCCGAGCTGACCGAAGCGCGGCGAGGACAGGCGGCGAGCGAAGCGAGGGAAGCAGGAGCCGCGCGAGGCCAGAACCCTTGGAAACTAGTACAGAATATCGTTTTTTCCTAGCGAGCGTAGCGAGCGCACTGCCATCTTTAAGTTCAAAACCGTATTGTTTCAGATGTGGAATTATATTTTAACTCAACTTTTAAGGTTAGGGTTAGTTAAGCTTAGGTTTAAATTCACATTTTGTGTGCAGAGATGCATTTAAAACGTTAACTTAACTTTTAAAATTTTAAACAGAAGGGTCCCCCCCTTATGTAATTTTACTTGCCCTAAAGTACATGCTGACTACTGGTAGTCAGCATGTACACAACTTAATTCCCTAATCTCGCGTTTACATGAAGTAAATTACCAGTAACAAGTCATGACAAGACAGGAAGAATATAAACGCGAGATTAGGGAATTAAGTTGTATATAAAGTAAGGAGGAAGAATGCATGTTACTCAATGACCGGTTGTACATCTTTGCTTATTCCTAGATTTTAGCAAAACTATCTATTAAAGGCACTCAAATGATGTAATACAACTAATTTTAACTGACATATTATGTCCGAAACCTTCCAATAAAGGTTACACTATTATAAGGAACAATTTGACATATTATCAAAATAAAAATAAGTGCAACTTCAAGTAATTTACCTGTAAGACTTGTTTGATTTTTGTTTGTAACTATTTTATGTAGCAGTCTAATTCAATACTGACACGATTAATGCGCTAAAACAGTACTTTAAGTTAGAAACTTTCAATTAGGTTAGCTTACTTAAAAATATAAGGAATGACGTATCACGTGTGCAAGTTGACGTAGCTAAACGTTGGTTCTTTTGTGGTCATAAGTCCCCACAAATTGGTTAATTAACCTCATATTACAAAGACTTAAGCTTATTTCCTAGTATGTTTTGTAAATATTGTTCATAAACACAAATAAAGCCTCCAAGAATCATGACTATGACTGAATTTGTCTTTTCAATATTTTCCTCACCTTTACATGAAATAAATTACTAGTAATAAGTCATACGTTACTTCAAACAAGATATACTCTTTGGTGAAGTACTCTAACGCTGATAGAATAAAAAAATTTTAGGCGACTCTACGTAGTCGAAATTGTGCAACATTTTTACCACTTGCGGCCCTTAAATGAAAATATGCATTCGTCAACCACAATGTGCAAGTATGTTTAAAACTAATTATCAGTTTAGGGTTAAAACAACTTGATTGAACTTGCTTTGCTTAAAAAAGCCATATTTTGGTCGGTATTGTATTTTCATTACTGAAAATTACAAACTTTGCAACACTTTTTGAACACTACGTTTTTAAAATATTTTCTGAAAGTGCTACCAGCGCAGCAAGCATGTGTGTCCAGCACATAGCAAACAACATGCATAACATTAGATGCGCAATTAAATGATCTACCTTTATGTGAAAACCGCATCCCAAAATTCTGACAACTTTGAAAGTTATGGCGATTTTACCTTTCGTGCAATACTTTATGAACAAAGTGTATCGAAACTAATTGTAGATTTTGGAGTATATACAAATATGTTTTTCACTATTTCATACATTTCATAAGCTCAACAACTTAAAATTATTTAACACCCACGCGTGTCAAAAGATACGATCACAACTTACGTAGAGCGTTTCATATGAAAGGGCAAACATTGTGTAGTATCTCAGAGATTTTTGAAGCAAACTTAGTGGTCTATATCTTAGTGGAGTCAAAAGTGTCATTCTTAGGGACAATATAGATCACTAAACTTAATTTATAATTCTATGAACTTACTTTAGACAGGTTGCTTCACAAATTTCTGAGATACGTAAAGAAAATTGTTTGCCCTTTCATATCAATTGTTCAACGCATTACTTGTTCAAGTGGTCAATATTACTTGGTGGCGTTTTATTTTATTTTGTAATATTCTCGAAACAAGTTTACTTAATATTTTCCATTGGAGCTTAGATAAACAAAATATAACATCACAATTCTGTAACTTTAATTAAAATATTATAAAACATAATATTAATCTCCATTTGACATGAGCATTTATTATTCATAAATTCCTAAAAAAATAAAGTTTAAACACGACCAAGGCAAATATCCACATTTCTTCCAACCAGTTTAGTTTCAAACTCTTCAGAAACTCAAACCTTTCATAAATACAGAAAAATGCCGTCTCAAAAAACTCTTAACCTTTTAACCTTTTTAGTTCAGCTTTGTCACCATAGCACATTGACATATTTCTCAATATCATTCAACAAACCGAATAATAGCTTTATTGTCGTTCGAAGAAAATCTAAAAAACTAGCACTATTCCTATTAATTAATGCTATAAATTTTGCACATATTATTTTCCAGTTTGTTCATAGTATTTCCCGAACAAAAATAAATCTTTTACAAGTTCTACTTTATGGATTAGTTTTTCTAATTACAATTAGTGAATACTTATTTGCGATAGAGTTTAATTGCCGGGCATCTGAATTTTGTTGTTTGTTTAATTGTATGGTTAAAAATTCTAGGGGAATAGTAGTTCAAACTACAAATTTTCACTCTGGTCGAATTTTCTATCCATTTCTTTTGGCTGCTAATATATTAACATTTTTTATGTATATTGTACTTGTTCCCTTAATAGATATTTCACTAAATATTTTCCAGCAAAGTGATAAGCTTAGTAGCAAATATATGATTGGAAAAATGTCTATTTTTATATTATTTAGGCTTTTAACATACGTTACAATAAGTGTAATTGCTCTAGTTACTATATCGGTTTGTTTTATTACAATCAATGAGCTTTGTAATAATTTGAAGGATTTGTTAAAAATTTTGAAAAGGATTTTGAATGTTAAACTTAGTATAGAAACGAGTACAATGCAATGTTTAATGGTTGCAAATTATTACAGACGTATTCAAATATTTGTAATTTTGGTTAACGAATGCTTTCAAATAGTATTTTGGCCTTGGATACTATTCATGGGAGCTATCATATCTATCTTATTAGCATTTACTATTCTGGTTTATAGCAGTTTACTCAATATTTTTGTACAGATTGGTTTAGTCATCGTACTAATTTTGGTTCATGGTGCAGTTCTTTTTGTTTTAGATGTAGGGAGCCAATCTATTTTACTTTCTGCTAAGGTAATCAATAAAACTAAACTATTGTGCAGAAGAAATAATGGTGAAAAATGGTTAAGAAAGTTTGTTAAGAGTTGCACTGTAGCATCACTAAAAGTTGGATCATTTCATAAAATGGATCGCAGTAGAGGTCCAGCTTTTGTTCGTTTTGTTTTGCAACGGACATTTTTTCTTGTACTGAAAAACAGGAAATAAACGTTAAATATTTCGACTATTTTTTTCGATTTTGTTAATTATTATTGACTTGTGTAGAAAGTTAAAAAAAAAATATTTCCATTTTAAAGAAAGTAAAGCAAAAATAAAACTTTTGATATTTATTCCCTTAAATTTGTTTTGGCTACATTGTTTTATATTTCGTCTAGTATTCTACTATACCTATTCATCAGGTAATTTAATTAGTAAATTATTTTGGACAGTTAAGATTCCCATCACCTACAAATTATTCATTCCAACAACAACAAGCTTATTGTTTGATCTACAACCAACTCTTGCATAACAACAGGATTTTTGGGCTCTAGATAATTACTATATCCTAAATAAATTTTTAACTCGGGACAATTCTTGAAAAATTTAGTACACCATTTGTATCTCATAGCAAATCTATTTTTCTTTAAACTTCTAAGTAAATCTTTAGATGTGCTGCAAATTCTACCCAAATTTTGAAACAATGAGAAATTTACAATGACAAGGTTAACAGTGTATTATAAACATATCAAATAAAATTCTAGAGTACCACTAGAATTTCGAAACATTTGAATCCCAGAGTAAGTTGACATTACTTGACACATCATCATCCCAGCAGCAAATTGAGGTAAAGCGTTTGCTGAATAAGTTGTGCGAAATATCGATACCATTATTTGAATTTCTAGTTGCATACAACTTGGCGTGGCATGAAAATGGGGGCAATGTTTAAATCCGAAACAAATCAGTTTGAGAAATAGACCAGCTTTAGAATAGGCTTGTAGGATGGATTGGCATAAACCTGTAAAATATTTAGAAATTTTAAAATGCTTGACAAAAGAAACTGTTATTGTTTTGGTGGTTTTTTATTACCGTATCGATAGCGACGTTCAAATTTTACCATTTGATTTAAAAGGTAAACGATTTCTTTACAGTGGTCTATTTCGACTTGGCAAGGTGCACATGCTGCTATTCCAGTACAAACGATGAGAACACAAAATGCCCATATTGGACCAGATATAAGTTTCCAGTTAATTACTGTCTGGATTGTGGATAGTAGAAACCATAGAAACATGTAGGTAATTAAGAAGTATCGGAAGTTTATTTGGTTTTTGGTTTTTACACAGAAATTTGTGGGGTATTTATTGGACAGAAATGGGGGTACTTTATAAAAATCTAATGATTTGGTAATTTGATGTAAGGTTTTGAGAAAACCACCGTCAATAAGTTCCATGATGGAAAGCACAACGTGAAGATGTAGAAAATGCCACAGTTTTAGCAAAATATGGTGACCACCCTTGAAAGAAAGCTTATATACTACTAAATCAACAAGGTTAGTTGTACAAATTGGTTTTTTACAACTTGAATTCTGGTATGTTCAAGTTAAAAGACGCTGTGTGAAGTATGAAAGCTCGGAAATAAATAGATGTGCGTCATGATTTTACGTCAAACAGTATATATCAAGGTTTTCTGAATTTTTAAAGATGAAGGTTCTTTTATTGCAGGATTAGAATAGAGTAAAATCAAGCTGTGAGGTTATTTGCTTAAGTGTGCAATGCCATATATATTATTAATGTGATGGATTTTTTTGTGTAAAAAACCCGGATTTTTTACTACTTGCATGCTATTTTAAACAAAACTTTGTGGAAGCTACAAAACCTATATATATATGCTGCACTCAACCCTAAATTATAGATCGTAAACTTTAAAAACAAAGTTTGTCCGAAATGTGATTCGATACACTCTCCAAAGGAAACTCAAAACAGAATTTCGATTAATTTGAAAATGGTTCTTGTATCCAATCTGAACAGGACGGCAACTTTTTCGAAACGCTGCCATGTAACGTCGTTCCTTCTGCTTTCCCCAGTTGCGTTTTCTCCAAGACATAATATTTCTCATTGATGACATTATAGCAACCCTCGACGCATACAGTATAACTATCCAAGATACTTGTAACACTACTGTTGTCAGTATCAAAATTAACCGTTGCGTAACCACTAAATTTGAATTAATTCTAAATAAGGTTGTATTACAGACCACGGTTGCAATCAGTGCTAAACCATATCCTAGTAACAATAAAACACCAAACATATTAAGAATCATTTTTAATATAAGTTCAGATGCACGATATTCTATAGTTATGTTTCCCAAAGAACGAAACTGATTGTTAGTGTGATATCGAATCTGGTCCTGACCAATTTTAAACTCATTTCGTAAAAGGGGTACATATTGAATTAGGATCTCAAAGCCTAAGTTGTTAACGAAACAGAATAGTAAGTGCAATTTTAAAACCATACATTGAAACAAAATAAAATATGTAATATAAAGATTATATTTAATTGTTGGGCCAAATTTTGAGCATTCAAGATAACGAGTTGGATAAAACATATCATGTGGAAAAGTTAAGTAGTGAGCAGCCGCTAAAACCCAGCAAACAAATACAAGTACAACATTGGAAATAGATGTACGGTCCCAAAGTGCCACAATTCCTCTGCTGCTTTCACTTAACTGCCGTTTAGTATATTTTACTATGAAAAAGAATGAAATTGATGGTTAAATTCCTTAAATATCAATTACAGTTTATAATAATAATGACCATTTTTGTTACCTGCTATATATTTGGTGTAGGATCTAAAGGAGTTTAAAAGCGCAATATATTCATCACATTTGTAACATGCTAAATAAAAGTTTATGTGTTGATACACAAATAAAGTTATCCAAACAAGGCAGTAAATTAAGCTTGCAGACAGTTCTCGGCGTGGTGAAAAGAAAGCATATCGAAGAGTTTCCTGGATCACAAATAAGTACTGTAAAGTGCACAAAGGAATTGTTGTACTTAGGGAATATTTAAATATTTTTGAATCGAATTTATATTTCAGAAGTTTATCATCCCAAATAAATGGAAGCACTCCAAAAATTGAAGATAACTTGGATTGTAGATTTATTACTTTATATTGAAAATCTGTAGGAAGATACATGTTGCGACTTGTTTATACGAATAGTATGCTTCGACTACAGTTTAGAAATCAGAATTTTCTCTTGCGTTAGTTTTAGTAAAAATATGAAAAAATGTATAAATTGCAGAGTATTTATTTTCATGAACACTGTTATTTAAAATGGATTACTAGGCGTAGACTGATGTAAATAAACTGCGGCTAAGTTAATGTTTTTTAAGGAATTTTCATCGTAACTATCAACTCAGTGAGCTAATACCTAATAAATATATTGTTGAGTACTACATTTTTAGAATGATATATAATTTTGAAAGTCAGATTTTCGCGATACGTTTGATTTTTATTATTACTTCCGTAATAGCTTCCCAATTTAAATTTCTTTAACGCCCAGTCTCTTTGTTCACTTTATATTCAAGTTAATTACTGTGTTTGATAGTTTTAGAGACAGTTTGATATTTGGGATGAAACGTCGCAAACATTTGTCAAAATATTAAACGTCCTGTAATCCATGCATTTATGCGACGCTGATAATTAGTCGTTCGTAAAGGTTAACAAGACTTTTTGTTCTACTTTCTCTGTATAAACTTTATTATTATTCATTGGTAATCTAGAAAATATAGTATACTTACACAAATAATGTTTGGTTCGTGAACTAGTTATTTTAACATTTTATGATTAAAACTTGACAAAATAATTGCTTGACTAATAGTTAGAAATTTTATCGTACCTGTGAATGTATAATATTTTGTGTTGTTCGTTAAAATTGTGCTGTAAAACTGTACTTTTTTAAACTTCAATTAAAGTAAGTTCAGAATTTTCAAAACTTTGTACAATTTAGAAAAAAGTCAAACCAGTTTTAAAAATCAAGGTATTTGAAATTTGTTACCTTAGGTCTTCGATGTATTTTTTTGTTTTATTTAAGAGTTCTTTGTACTTTGTACGATTGGTATATTGTCTTATTAAATTGCGAATAATTTATAATTTAGTTCATGCATAATTTTGTATTTTTGAAATAATTCATGATATCATCCCTTAAAAATTATGGTAGTTTGCTCGTTTCATAGGCTATTCACCAATTTACAAGATCATTTACCTTGATGCTTAAAAATTCAAATGGAACTTGTTTTTTTATCATAGCTTATCAAATAAAATGCTAAAATCGATGTTAGACTTTACACAAACTTAAAATAGTTATTGGATCAAAAACCTGTTTGAAGATGTTTGATTAGCAATTATTGTTTCAGAACAAAAAGTAAAAAAGTGCCACGAAAAAATAATTTGCATGAATTTCAATGAATCAAATATCAACAGTATCTACTTATAAAAACCAAAGCTATTTAACACAAAGTTAACACGAAATGTTAAACGATATACAGTCCAGAGAAAATTCAGTACAGATTGTCGACCAAATCTTATGTAGTTTTTATAGCCAACTTGAAGAGGTCTACAGCTTCTTCGAAAAGCTGCCATGTAGCTCCTTTCCTTTCTTCTAGCAAATTTACATCTTCTCCAAGACGAAATATTTTTTATTGAAGAAACTATACCTATCTTGGTGCATTGAAGCAAAATAACCCATATAATTTGGAAAAAGACAGTTATCGTAAAGAAGGTTAACTTTTGGGTGAAAACAAGCTGAGCCCAACGTTTTACTAAAATTGAATTACAAGCAATTGCTGCAGCTAGTCCAACCGCATAACCTACAGCAATTATAATATCTAAAAGATTTAGAATAAGCTTTTGCACTAATTCGCATGCTCGATATTCGTTGACTAAGGTAGGCAAAGTACGAAATTTACTTAGTGTTTGATAAGCAATATCACATTTCCCCATGCGAAATTCGTTTTGTAGAAGTGGCAAATGTTGGAATAATACTTCAAAGACGAAATTGTTTATAAAACAGAATAATAGTTGAACTTTTAAAAAGCCCCATTCAAAATACAAGAAATATGTTGCATATAAAACTAATTTCGTAAGCCAACAATTAGACAAGTAAGTTTTCAAGTATCGAGTAACATAGCATGGATCGTGCGGGAAAGCACAATAATGTATGCAAGCTACTGTACATGCAAAAACGGCAACAAGTAAGTTACAAATGATCGACTGATCCCAAATTTTAGTAATTTTCTTGGATTGTCGATCATCACAACTTTTGACGTAATTAACTGTAGTGTAAAATATTAAAACTTATAATTAGTAATTATTAATCATTTTTATTTTTTAAACTTTGTAAATTATGTATTATGTGTATCTTACCTGCGATATGATTTGTATAGGTTTTGAATGTATTAAGTAAAGTCACAAATTCATCACATTTAGTATACAGTACAACTAGCTGAGTATGCTGAAGAGTTAAGAGAATTGCAAGAATTAAACTGCAAAATATATTTCCTGTTAGTTGTTTCGATTGAGAGATAAACAGATGTCTAAATAAATCTTGTACAACAAACAAATATTGTAAAGTGCAAAGTGGAATGGTTGTGTAAATAGAATAATTCAAAGCTTTAGAGCAAGTTATATATTTTCCTTGTTCAGCGTTCCAGATGAATGGAAGAACGCCAAAAGTGGAGGATAGTCGAGACTGGAGATATATTAAACGCAGTTGTAGATTGGAATGAATATACATAACTGGAAAGCTGAGAACACACAACTGAGGCTCAATTTCTAAATGCACAAAATTAAATGCTATGAAAAAGCTCGGTTTTTTATCTTCAAATGTAATAAATGGTTGTGACAGTCAAACCGGTCATTTAACTTTTTAAAATAATGGAGAGAGTTTAGATTGACAGGGCACTCTGGTACTATATCAGGCGTCCAGTGCTAAATAGCGCGGTCGATTTTAAATATTGCCATTGAAATTTGGGTTATGGAGTTAATAAATATTATAATACATAAGAGAGTCGTCATTAAAAGATATGGTTAATTTTACATAAAATCATTTAACATTACTGTGAACAAGTCAAATCTAGTATTTCTTGTAGAGTGATAAGAATCTTTAGATCAGATATGTTTCCAATTTTGTTTTTACTCGTTGACATAATTACATAGATTGTTTTGGAACAAGCTCTGTACTCAATCAATTGTCATAAATTACTAACTCACCAACTGAACACTTTAGACAATCATAGCTTGGCCCGAACATGTTAAACGTTGTCTAATAAAATGGATTCAAAGTAGTCTTTTAAAATTAGACGTTTTAACATCCCTAAATTTAAACTTGTTTAGAGTGATTGCCCATTTTGTATGCATAGTTGCCAATAAAATTAGCCCAACTTCTCTATATTGCTACTCCAATATTTTTCGGATATAAAATTAATTGAAACACTAATTTAATGAGTACATTTTTAGATTTTAAGTTTAAGATGCTCGTTTATAGATGAAATTTGCTAATTAAAAAGTTTACACGAAATGTGTTTCGATAAACAGTAAACAAGAAATTTAGTAAAGATTTTCTATCAAATTTGTAATAACTTTTGTGTCCAATTTGAACAGGACGAACACTTTTGCAAAAAGCTATCATGAAATATCGTTCTTTCCTTTTACCCCAATTGTAGTTTTTCCAACACCTAGTGTTTCTTAAAGATGATACTAAAACTACTTTAATTCCATGAAGAACCAGGATCCAAGCGACTTGTAGGAAACATGATGCCATTACCAATATTATTTCTTCTGGTAACTGTAACTGATTATGTAACCGAACTAAAGTAGAGTTCGACAGCACTATAGCAATTAAAGCAATTGCATAACAAACTACCAGTAAAATTCCAAATAAATCAAGGATCAGTTTTATGACTAAGCTTGCTGCTCTAGATTCTCTGCACAGGTTTGGTAGCATACGAAAACTATTAATTAGTTGATATTCACTTGGATTCAAACCAATACGAAATTCTTTTTGTAATAAAGGCACAAATTGAACGAGTACCTCAAGAACAAGATTGTTCATGAAACAAAATAAAATTTGTGTTTTAAGAATCATCCATTGAAAAAATATAAAATACAAATGTAAATTACATACTTTAGAAAACTTGGCAAATTTGAAGTATGAACATAATGATTTATGTAAAATCTATCATTTGGGAAAATAAACCAGTGAATTAAACCAATGAAACACCACACGAAAATGAATAAAATATTTGATAGCGTTGTCTGATCCCACATTCTTGTTATTTGTTTGGCCGTTTTGTCATCATGGTGTTTTGCGTAAGTAGCTGGAAAGAACAGAAATAGTTAAAAACGTGTTAACTTGCATTAAGTTTAATATCATTGCATAAGGCGACTAGGATTAAAATTGGATACCTGATGTATAATCTGTGTAGGCTTTGAATGTGTTTAAGAATGTATAAAATTTATCAGTATTGGTGTACAATACGTATAATTGTATATGTTGAAGAGTAAAAACTAATGTCCAAATCAAACTGTAAAAGAAATCAGTGGAATGGATTTGCTGGGAGAAAAATATTTCTCGAAGTGTAAACATGTATTGGATGGTGCATGTTAAAATTGTTGTATAAATGGAATACTTTAACGCTTTATCACAGGGTTTATACTTTTTGAGATTTGTATCCCAGTAGAATGGTAGAACACAAAAAATTGACGACAATTTTGACTGAAAATGTAGTAAGCGGTATTGGAAACCTGTATGACGATACATAATGGAGAAACGTTAGCAGTAAAGGCAAAGTTGAAACTAGAATGGAAACGGAAATTTAAAAATGTTAATACTAAAGGAATGTTAAGTAAAGTAAGGTCAAATGGATGATTCATTTATAAGATTATAAAGCTTAAATATTGCGATTTAAATTCTCATATTTTTGTTGTCGTAAGTTTTTCATTTATTATTCTCGTAATAAGTTTAGGTATAATTGTATTACTTTGATCACTGCTATCTAAATTATTTTTCATTTAGGCTTAAATTGTTATTTGAGCAAAAAAACAAACAAACTTAACTCAAACCAGATTTGTGGTTCTTAATTTGGATTCAGAATATATTTTTTTCTTAAAAGCATATAAAGAACTGAATTACTTTAGCTCCATAATTTAAAAAAAGAAGATATATATCAGAAGTCACGTAATGTGGAACTTTAGGAAAGGGATTTCAATTTTAAAAAAATATTTGAACAGAAATTATTGTTTGGGCTAACGCTAGCTTATCTTTTAAAATACTAAAAAGCCATATTTTATAAAACGCAAAAAAATATTTTTGATTTTGGACTAGAACTTGTTTATAATTTGTAATGCTCAAAGGAGTGCTCTATATAATTTAGGTAATTTCATGGATACCAAATTAGGGCCAAACTTAACGCACTCGTTCATAAAATATTATAATAAAGATGAGAGCATGGAAACATACTTTTAAAAATATTGATTTGCCGTAAACGATAAATTGATATCTATTTTTTTATAAGCCTAAGTTTCATAAAAACCGTTTTTTTAAATTCACTCAACATGCTTCAGATCAACGGGCTTTGCACATGGAGCTTTATAATAGGAGGTCAAATAACATGTGAAATTCTGACGAGTAAGATTTACCCAATATATTATTCACCAGGTTTTTTTCCTGGCTAATATTATAATTTTTTGCCTTCTAATTGAACTCCACATTTATTTGTAATTCATTTTGTTATCATTGCATTGATGTGCTTCAGAGACAGATAACGGGTTTGATCGCCGGCCAAAAATCCATAATCAAGTTTTAACCCTGTTTTACATGCCAATTCTCATTTTAATTACTAGTAGTTAAGATTTAACGTACTTATAACGTAAGCATAGAACAAGAGAGAACTTTCATAATTTTAAAATGGATTTTACCACCATTCAGTTTGACATCAAAAACTCAATTAGTAGTTAATTGTTAACTGAAATTTAATCCAAAATTATTCTTTATATTAATTTATATCACCCACTAATCAATCAATCTAATTGGGATGCGAAATAATTTAGCTGATAACCACAACCATAATAAATGAATTGCATTTTCTTAATTTATACACCTTAAGGGTTTTCTATAAGCGATAAAATAAATACGTACACTTGTCAAAGGGCTAAGAAAATATTTTCCGTTCTAAAAACGTCATCCATCTTAAGGATCAAAAGCAGCTTGTGATGCAACATAATCAGGAGGCTGGCTTGAAACAGCGCTGCTCAATACCGTATCTAAATTTATATCTTGTAGCATTTTCTCCCGATAAAACCTACAAATAACCCGTAAGGATCCATAATACAAAATTTCTAAAAGCGAAAGCACACTAAATCCCATACAAAGTCCAAGTAGTCCTCCGGTATTGGCTTCAAATAGACATAAAAGGTACACTTTACTTAAAACAGTTTGACGTTAACTTTCGTAACCCAGTGAATAAGAATAAATGCCTTACACAGTAAACCCGTTATTGAGTTCACTTCCTTACGAAGCTTAGGGTGTACCGAATCCTCGCTAAAGTATACATGAACAATAGAGACATTCCGTTCCATGTAAATATCCGAATGCGATCTTAAGTTTTACAAAAATATATAAAAGTTGTTATTACTTTAAAATGAAATAATTTTCAATTTAAATCACAATTTTTTTTAAATTTTTACACAATATCTTACTCAGATGAAAATACACTGAATAATTGTTTCAATTTCTTTTTCTGAAGTTTCAAAAACGTCATTTCCTTATGGTAAACAATCTCTGTACAAGTTGATAAGCATTCTGAACATGATTCACTTAACCCATTTTCTACAATATCCTCTGCAAAATAATTTTCTTTATGTATCTTATTTAAAAAAAAACAAATGAACAGTTTGCTTTAATCTAAATTCAAGTCTTTAGTTTTGCTACTAACTTTTGACGTTATTTGTACAATTGTACATACTCGGTTTACATTCCTTTTCATCCGGAATTCCTTCTGCGAATTCCAAAAAAAATTATCATAACAAGTTAATAAAAAGTTTAAAAATTTCGATCCCAAATTTATTATAAATTTAATTACGCAGCATATAATACAAATGACAATCGCATGTCTTTTCAGTTTTTCTGGCAATGCATTCACCCATGCAATTAGAAACGGTATAGGTGGAGTGGTAAGTAAGTTTGTATTCGTTTCCATAGTAACACTGCCTTTTATCCTGTTTATAAACCAATACAGAGAATTTATTCAATTTCAGGTTATTCAATCGAAATTTTTATTTAAAAAAATTTACAACAGGATATCCACTAATTGATTCGTGTGACTTAGTGATTTCCGGTGAGAGACCTACGAAAACCACAGAATTCGTTTGAATCGCAATCCCATCATCATTCATCCGTGGAAAGTCAAGAGGATCGTTGACTTTCATGATAAATCCTTCTGAATCAGTATTCGTGCAAAAGTACTCATCAATGGCCGGATATAGGAAAAACGACAGTCCAGCAGTTCTCCCCGGATATTTTTGCCTGTAGGGAACTGACCTGTTTTTTCTATCTTTTGTGAAAAGTACATTTTCCGAATTCAAACTAGCGTTTCTCCACTTTTCAATTTGAACGTTACTCCGATTTAAGGTTGTTTCGTCTCTTTATCAAAAGAAAGCATATCAAATTTAGTTGTCTCTTTAATTTAAACGTTTATTTAATATTTGAAATATAAAAGCGTTAAATGTGTTCTGAATGTCATAAATAGCATTTAAAATTACGGGTTTGGTAGCAGCAGCGAGGCTGGTACTGAATTGAAAGTGCAACAGTGTCCATAATCAGTTTCAACTGACCGAAATAACTCATCACAACCGACCACTTGCTGTTGCCACACACAATGTAAAATCATTTCACTGCAGGGCTGGGACACCTATTATTATTTTATTTTTGGAAATCAAATTATTGTAAAACCTGAACCCCTTATAATAAAAACTACTAATTTTTCTACTTAAATTATTTATTTAATGTGTTAATACCAATTTCAATGTTTTAAATGGGTTATGATGGTACTTCTCTAGTTCTACCTCCTTCTCTTTTATTATTTTCCGGAAAGGGGCAAACAAAGCTAGTACATATGTGTTCTTTAGAAGCATATCTGTAAAGCTGTAAGTCGAACTACAAATTTGATCCATGTCAAGCATTTTTCCAAGTTTTTGAAGGTATAATTTTGACATTTTTGAGTTCTCTTCTTTTGAAATATTCTTCCCTTGCTGTGATTCAACCTCAATTAGTTCACTATTTTTAAAAATATAGCAAAAATAACTATGCAATTGATACTTTTAATAAGTTTGAAATATGACATTAGGAAACAAAATTTACTTACTTCATTATTTTATAAAACATTGATTTCTTTAAACCATTAACATTACAAAGAGTAACTCCAGGAAAGGGTATTTCGTCAAGTTTAATCTTTGTCGGTGTAAAAACTGTGACAATTGGCATTTCACTGTAATACCTCCACATGCCCCAAATTAGAAACACTGATGTAATCAACGAAGCTATGAAAGCGGTTACCCAAAATATTCGCTCGACTATGTGACGCTTACCCTCTCCCAAATGCTTTAAACCGTGAAGTGATGTTTGCATGCAAAATGACACGGGTAAGCTGTCTTCAGTTGGTTGATACCATTCCCAGTTTAATCTTTCCTCGTTTGGGTTATATTCTATTTGACGTTTTCTTGGGGAAAGGTTGGGAATATTTTGGGTATTTTTTGTGAAAAATGGATTCACTTTAAACATTTTGCAAATATCTTAAAAGGTGTTTTTTATGACAAGCTTTTAGTGTGGCCAATAGCACAGAATTAAAAATAATTGTGTAAAAGAGGACATATTTTTTAAACATTTTTTTTTAAATTTGACATTGAATCGAACTAAATGAACTAATGGACTAAACTATTATAAGTATGAAACTGGTGATGACAATAGAAACGATGATATTGCGTGTCATCATCAACCAATGAGCCTACAAACAAAATACTATTTTCAAAATAAAGGGGACGTTCGCGATAAAACGATTTATAATGATAGGATTTCACTCAAATACTTTTGAGCATGATTGATTTTCAAGTTATATAATTTAACGCACCGACTTTTTAAAAAGAGAGTGCAAAAAAATCAAGTGTAATGGCGATCATAACGACGTAGATGTAACAATGCAATGTCTGCTATTGATCTTTGTTGTTTCTAATATATAGCAATTTTCTGTTAATTTTTTACATGATTTAATTGATATTCTCACATTTAATCCCGATTTCGGAGCTAACAAGGTCACGGTAACTTTAAGTGACAAATGGTTTTGATCATCATTATTCAAATGTACACGATGAGCAAAGTAAAACCTCTTGACTTTGATTATTGATATTGGGGTTTGACCTAAGGGGCGGAAAACCAATAGTCCTCTTACCCTTGACCCTAATGATCTACATACATACGTTTATAATAAATATAAAACGAATTCGGTTTAACGTAGTCTTGAGTAAATGTGCCTACAGACGGACGGACAAGCATGATAAAATCAATAAAAAATGCTGACGCCTTGCTTCCTCCTACGCAATAAAATTACTCAAATCTGCGATTCAATCTTAAAATTGTTTTGTTTGCAAATGCCACATTTTCAATATGTAATATACCAAAAATATATATGTATTCATGAATGCTAGTTTGCATGAATAAGAATAAATGCAGTTTTTACGTGTGACGTACGAATATTAAAAATTCGAGAATGATAGCAGACGAAATTTTTTTTGTTAATGTTATTATTGAATTTATGGATGTAAAAATATTTTTTCTTCATTTTTTTTGCAAAAATTTAGGTGCTCTAATTTACTGGCTTACAAAATCAATGAATTTCTTTAAAAGCTTGAAAACCTTTTGTTGGTAATTTATTAGTAATGTCCCGTCTTACAAATATTGAGCAGCTTATTTATTTACAAGCTAGAAAAAATGAAAGAAAACATACTTAATATGTTAAAGTACTTATATTGCTTCATTTAAAATTACAATTACTTCACTCCTACTCAAAAAACTTAGGTATTATTTTATTCTACTAGTTTTAATTTATTTTGCATATCACAGAAATTTAAACTTTTGAACAAGTTCAATCTTCGCATGAACGCCTAATAATATAACAATAAAAATGATTAAATAGCATCACAAATGACATGTTAACACAACTGCACATTATTGGCATTATAAGTTCTCTTACTTTTCATTACTAAACCATCGTTTTTTGTCATACCATCAATTAATCGACAGTAAGCAAATATTTCAAATCAGTCTGTTTAAATAATTGACATCCATAATCCGAAATATGACCTTCAAAAATTATTCATATAAAAAGTCTAATCCCACTTTTCAAAATTGCTCATTGCACAAAATTCGAAACCTTGAAATAATTAACCAAGAATAATACGGTAAAATTCCCATAGTAATAATTTAATTTATAGTATTAAAATTATGGCTAAGAAAATATTTTTTTTTCAAATTTCTAGATGAATTCATTCGTGACATTTGTTGTCATCGGAGTAGTAGCAATTTTTGCTGCTGCATCCGCTCAGCAAGAATCTTGTGGCTGTGCACCACAACCAACTGTAATTCAATTATCTTGTGGAGGTGGTCAACAAAATCCAGGTCAATACCAAGCACCCCCACCACCTCCTCCACCAGCATATACCACTACAGCTTCATCATGGAACGATTACACGACAGCTAATTCATGGGACGATTATACGACGGGCGCATCTTGGGACGAATACACCACAGCAGCATCATGGAACGCCCCCGCTGGTGAACATTCAAACCATGACGACTTAATGAACATGTGCGAGTTTAATTTGGATGGTTACCCAACATCTCATCCACCAGGTGGATGGCCAGAAGGATTTCATATTGTAACAGATCAAGATGGAATTCCACATCCAGTTGCTCCCCCGCAATATTCACTTCCACCTAATAATTGGGATGGTAGAATGGAAACCTTGGGATTCCCAATGCCACAACCTGGAACACCTCATTATAATATGTTGATGTGCACTCCAATTCCCGTAATGACAGGTCCAGGAAAGTAAAAAAAAAATCATTTTAATTGTCAACATGTAAAATTCTTTAAAGCTGGCATTTAATCTTTAAAATAAAATCAAATATATTGGCAATAAAAATTCTTTCTTACGTATTTGTATCGATTGCTTGCATAAATTTATTTTTTTTATTGATTTCAATATACGTCGGTTCATAAGTTTCAGATTTAAAATGAAATCTATTGATTTTTTGGCAATAGGTTCTATAATTCAGCTTGTGTGTTTTTAAGGTAGAAAGTAGAGAAACCTCGTTTTAAACTAAATTTTTTTAAAAAATCCTCAAATCCTAAAAATATTTTAAAGAAAACATAAAAAAATTTTAAAATTGTTTTTCTAAATTTTTCCTTTCTATTAGCTTACTTGTGATTTTTATATAGTATATTTGCAATGGTTATTTTAGTTTTTTGAAAATAAAATCATACCCGATAAGAACATACGTGCATTTAAAAAAAAGTTTACATTCACTTGATAAAGCTATTATATTTTCAAAAAATTTGTAAATCTCACATATGTTAAAATATAAAGTCTACATACTATATTGAAGCCTACCTTGTACAAAAAATAAATGCTTGAAAAAAGCCTTTTCATATTTTATGGTACTCATGTACGCTAAAAATAACCAATATAGAAAAACCATTTGGATTAGAAATGAACAAATATTTCCTTATGTTTATTGTAAAGTACTCTGAAAAGATAGGCATATCTTTTTTGTGTAAATACACTTACAAAAATACTTCAATAAAACCATAAAATAGAAAACGTTCCCAACCCAAAAAGTATCCAGGAGAAAGGTAGCATAAGCTTAATTTTTTTCTTTTCTAAATTTCTATACGACCTAAAATGCTTTACATGCTTATATACTCTCATGCTAGTTTATAAATTACGAGTAGGCCTAGAAATATTTTCTAAAAATCCGTGGACAAAGACACGTACAGAAAATGAGGATATGGATTTTGGGTTTTTCAAACACACGTGTGCTTATACATATTAAAGTGGTATATGAAATCGATTTCGGGTACGGTATGGATATGTCCGTACATGTTAAAATGCATACATACTCGTACTATTGGCAAACAGGGAGAGTAGAATCCATCCAGTCGTAACTAGTTGCTGGTCAAGGCAAACAATGAAAAAAAGAGTGATAGCTTTGATAGAAGTTGAAAGAGACAAACATTGAAAGAATATTTGTTTACTTGAAATGAAGTTTACTTTATTCCATTTTTTCAAGAAAGAAGTAACTGTGTTTTTTCCTTTCTTTGGTTTCTTTGTGAAAAAATATATTTCAAGTGTGTAGAAAAAATTTATTTTAAAACTAGTTTTTAAAGTTGTAATTTAAGTGAAGTTTAAAAAATCATAGCAATTTTTAAAATGGTTCGAATTCGGCATTCCGACTCAGTGAAAATTCAAATTAGTGGCCCAAGGAGAGTTATTCCACATACTAGAATTGAAATAGGAAGACGGAGTATGACGTGGAATCAGTTCATAGTGGACGTTTGTGGTATAAAGGTAATTAAAATATAACTATGTATAGTATTTACACTTTAAATGGCCTTATACACATATTTATAAAACCAATTATTCAATTATAATATGTAAACGTTTTTTTAAATAATTTAATAGCTGGATAGCAAGCAGGAATACTTCATTTGCACTGCTGGATACTCACCCAACCACTCCATTGAAGGATGGACTGCTTGTTTAAATGATCCAGTAAGCTTATAAAATTAAAAACTTTGAAAAGTAAATAAATTATTGAACATCAAAATAATTTTCGTGTTTTTTTTTCTAGATTGAACTATTCGTCCAAAATTACACAAAAAAGTTGAAAAAATACAGTGTTCGTCTGCATCGCGGTTCTGCACCTCAAAAAATCGAAGATCCTCAAATTCTCGCAAGTGAAAGCTCTCCTCAAAATGAAATTCGACTTCAGAATAATAACGGCTTAGTACACTCATCACCCCAAAAACCAATTACATCCTTGGCTGCTAAGAAATTCGCTTCTATTTCACCATTAAAACCAAGTCAGTTAGCAGAGTTAATTTTTGAACAAAATATAGAGAAAAATTTGGTAGAGCAGCAACAATTAGCTAATAGCCCTACACCAAGTCCTTTAAAACGAAAAAGGGGAAGGAAACCAAAAAACAAAGCAACAAATTCATGGACCCATTCTGTTAGGGTATCAGACACAAAACTGGTAGTTAAAAGGAGCGAATCGATAATCAAACAGGAAGCGAGCCCACCAAAATTAATGCGTTTTGACGAAACGGAAAAAAAGAATATCAATAAAAGTAGTTCAAATGTAGGGAAGGTCAATGGCAGAAGTAAAATGAGTACCCATTTTAATATAAAGCGGGAGCAAGATGAAACGATGATAACTGACTTGTTGGAATTAGGAGACGATGATGAGGATATTGAATTTCAAAATGTTGAGTACGATCAAGAAAGTAGTTCGATAGAAGATAGGTTTAGTGAAGGAGAATGTAAATTTAATAGATTGGTTGAATCGAATAAGTATGAGAATGCAGGAGATGTGATTAAAAAGGAGAAGAAGGAGTCGGGACCTGAAATGCAAGATTTGATGACAAGATTTGAACAGTGTATTGATAACTTTGATGAAGGATTGGTAAGTATTAAATTTTATAATACAAGTAAATAGACTAAATTTTTATGATGGGTGAAGTATGAATATTTGTTTGTATTTAATAAATATTTTTGGGTTTTTTTAGTTGGAACAAATCAAATTGGAGGTTAGTAACTTGAGAACGAATGGAAAGTGGGAAAACAACATGAAACGATCTCCACTGGCTTGTTATTTAATCGAGGAAATTTGTAGAGCTTAAATTTTAATAAATTAGTTGTAAAAATTGTTTGTAATTTTAATCGAATAGTTAGTCCCAAATGTTAAAGTTTATATTCAGAATATTTTAATGTTTGATATAAATCTTGATATTTTTTTTCGTATGTAACATTATATTAAGGCATATTTCCTTATGTGGTTTTAATTTTAATATGACCCCGTAGTATACAAATGTAGGTTTAAAAATACTGTTGATTAAATGATATTAAACGAACAAAAGTTTGAAATTTAAAATAAGTCGACGAAAAATGATTTGAAAATTTTATTTAAAAAATTTGAAACAATTTTTATACCATATCCAATTGGAATTCCCATACGCATATCTGAACATATTGTATGATTTGTAGCATAGTTAAGCCAATTTTAACTTTGGAAATATTATAGATGAGACGTAACTTTTTATAATGTTTGGTTATTGGTTCTCGTTCTTCATAATTTTATAGACATGGAAATAAATTCACAAACAAAACTGATGCAGCGTTTGAAAAAAAAAACGATTTAGTCAAATATTCTTTTGTTATTTTGTTCAGTTAATTGGAAATCACTCGGTTTATAAGATTTCCAATATTGATTTTAAAAAATTACTGTGAATGCGAACATCCATAAAATGAAATAAAACAGGCTTTAAGGCTTTACATCATTCACAAAACAGCATAACCATTTGCTTTGCTCTACTGGTTTTTTCGCTGCTCTTCTGCAATTCCATTTACTCTGCAGCTAATACTTCACCATCAGAATCAACCTGAGGTTTTCTTCTCCCTATTCATCTAATCATATGTCTGTTTTTATCTATCAATATATACGTCAGTAATTATGGTATTCATCTGAATTATTTTTTTTCTTGGGAAGCTCAGCTCAAAACAGCACTTTGTATATGTTATAGCTGGGTTAGTCGCTGTAAGATTTAACATGAAAAAAATATTAAATAAAATGGTTATACCAAGTAGTCCACAGATGATTTTTTTGTGAACAGAGCTCTAGTTTATCACATATAAAACTTAAAGGTAAAAATTAAATCCGGAGGATACCCCACATAGGCAATATGAGTAAATAATTTACTATTCGTTTTTTATTTTCATATCAAAAAATCAAATGTAATTTTTTATGTATCCCTATCTATATAAAATCAATAATGTCTTGCTGGCTTGGATGGTTATCCAACGCAACATGAAAATAATTAAGCATTCGCCTTATATGACTTACTTGAAAAAAGGGTATTTTTTGCGTGTAGTTTTAATGAACAATTTGAAAGACATATTTTTGACTGTAAAACTATACGACATGACAATTTTTAGATACTCCACTTTCAAAGCAGACTTACGATCTTTTCGGGCTCGTAATGGTTTTAATTGTTGTATCGGGAATTGGAATTGTTCCACTCATTTCATTTGTAGATGTTTATCTTCAAATAGACCCGTTTAACATTATTATGTGCTTATTAGTTAATGTCTCATCTTCAGTAAGCGCGTTTGACTTTTTTTAGCGTTATAATGCAATTCACATTTTTGGTTTGAACATTGTTATACTTCTTTTTCTTGGGAAAAGTAATGTTTATTCATCAATATTTCGTAATGTTAACACTTCAACAAATTCGAAACTACTGCCACAGAATAAATATTGTGCAACGTCAATTTCCGCACACTTTACTTTTAAAGTAAATTACTTTTACTTTACTTTACTTATTGCTTACGGGCAAATTATTTTAACAGTGTTGGCTTGGCTGGTTATCAATTGTAGAAATATTTTACAAATTTTTATTTTAAGGCCTGTTTTATTTCTTTTGTGACAGATGTTACTTTAACAACTTTAATTTTGAAAATATCTTAAGGTATACGAAAACATAGTTTGGAGATTGAGGAAAGTAAATGAGTACAGTTTTTTGGACACGGTACAACCAATGGGCAATATTATTTTACAACTAAGTGGAGAGCTTATACGGATGTAAGGATAAGATTTGATAAGTTTTCTACAATGAATGAGGACTCGGTTAGTGAATATTTTAATGTATTGACAAATAATATTACTGATGTAGTATTATTAATTATACCTTAATATATTATTTCATATTTATATAATATTTTCATTTGATACTTTAAAAATCGATTGCGGCCTATCTCCCCTAAGGAAAATCCCCATTAAGTGACAAATCCCCCCCAAAACTCACCCCCCTAATGTGCATCCCCCCTATACCCATCCCCCCAAAAACATAAGTTTCATGTAGACATATAAATATATAATACATTACTGTGTGTAATATCAAGGACACAACCCATGAAGGTCCTTGGATCGACTCCATACCTCTGAATTCCTTAGTAATTATTATAACAGGGGGCTTTATTCGCTTAGGACTATGTACACTTAAGTAGCACAATGATATTACACACAGTAATATATTACATATTTATATGTATTCATGAAACTTATGTTTTTGGAGGGATGGGTATAAGGAAGATGAACATTAGGGGGGATATGTTTTAGGGGGATGAGTTTTGGGGGATTTTACATTAGGGGGGATGAGTTTTGGGGGAGATTTTCCTTAGGGGGGATAGGCCGCAAGACTTAAAAATAAATGCAATCAATAAAAATGATACAAAATTTTGAAATTGTAAAATAATTCTTAGGATTTAATCAATAAGGACAAATAATTATAATAAAATAAAATGATACAATAATTTAACCTTTAAAATATTTCAGTTATGCTTAAATGAATTTACTATGCTACTTGGAATTGATACTGGTGGGTAGCTAGAATTGAGTGATAAACCAATGCAATGACGCTTTGGTGTGTTCACACCTGACAGTGATGTGTTACGTGACATCTTACTTTGTTTTGTCGATTGTGAAGAAGACCATAAATGCTTGTGATAATGCTTCTGTAAAGGTTGCAGTGGAGAAGCATTTTGTACTGGTGGCACTTGAGTGTAAGGTGTGTAGGGCAGGGATGATGAAATAGTTACTTCTGCCGGTCCTGAAGTTGTATGATTGCTAAAAAAATAAAAATTTAATAATTTGGTAAAAAAAATACCCAGAAAATTACGGTTTAAAATTAGAAATTTTGTTAATATATTGGTAAACTTACTGTACGAGATCTTCATGTAGTTTAAGTTGGACGCCAGTGAAAAATGACATTCCACAAATTGAACATTTATTTTTTGCTTGAGGAATTAAATTTGGAAAATGTTGATTAAGTAGATTGTTATGATGTCCCATCACAAATGATTTTGATTTTAACTGTGGCTTTTGCTGTAATACGAAACTTGAAATTCTGTCCGAAATTAAGTGCTTGGGGTTTTCTACAGCTCGTTGCTTTGGCTGTTGGGAACTTTTCTGAGATTGGTCGTTTGTATTTGAAAAGGGTTTGAAGTATGGTAGTGTTGGTACTACAACAGAATTCAAATTAAATCCTGGAAAGGAAGGTGGTTGAACTTGAGGCATAGAACTATTTGGAGATTTGTGTTTTTCAGTAATTTTTGTTAGCATAGCTTGTGTTGTGTTAAGTTCTAAATTAATTTGCTGCTGTGATTGAGATGTTGATTGGGAATCTGGAATGGCAGTTGAAATTTTAGTGGATTCAGAACACATCTCGTTCAGCTTTTCTAAAGATGTTTGAGTGTATTCCAGCTGCTCTTCAATTTTCTTTTGACACTTTGCTAATAGTAGCATATTATGTCCTAGTTTACCAAGCGAGGCTTCAACACCATCTTGAAAAGTTTTTATATCTGTTGCTTGTTGAACAGAAGATAAATCAGCTTTTGTAGCAGCTTGTCTCCCAATTTTGCTTTTCAACTTGTTAAAACTCTGCTGCAATTGGTTTGCCTTGGATTTTAGAATTTCGATTGGGGTAACATGATAAACTTCCGGTTTCTCTTTTATTTTCTGTTTATTAATTTCGTTTTGTAAATTGTTATAGTTCTTCTCCAATTTTTGTAATTCTTGACACTTTCTGCTCAACTGATCCTTGCTTGTTACGACTTCCCCTTTTAATGTACTATTTTCAACTACTAAAGCCACTATCATTTTATCCTTTTCCGAAACTTCTTCCTGTAGGCTTTCAAATAGGGTTTGTAGATTTTCAAGATATATAAACCCGTCTTTGTATTTAGTTTTTCCGGAAGTGCCGTCTTTTGTAACACAATTGCCCACTAGCTCAATAAGCTGAACTATATCGTCAAGAATGTTAACTTCGCCTTTTTCTTGAACGCTGCTTTCTTGTTTGTCAGCAATAATGAGTTCTTCTTCAATAGCGACAGTTTTAGTTTCAATAAAACTTTCATCTTCAGAATTTTCTGGAAGTTTACTTGGTAAAGAAATTACTTCTAAATTATGTGGTTCGGTAATATTGTCAGTTGGTAACTGAACACTAGAAACTTCAGATGAAATCTCAGCCATTTTTACGCTGCAAAAACTTCAAAAAAATCGTTGTAACTTTGTTTTGCAATCGGAAAAAAATATTTTGTGGACACAAAATGATAATTCAGCAGAACTCGTCTAGACGAGCGATCAACAGATATTAAAATTTATTTGTTGGTTTTTCCTTACTGCTTGTTTGTTTTTTTCTTGAAAAAGGTGGCTGGGTTTTTTCCGTAGTGGAAATTTCCTTTGAATTGTTTAAAAATAGACTTTTGTAAGAAGACTAGGAGCATTGCATGTGTGCATGTATGTTCCTTATTTTAAATTTGGAAAGGATTAACTAGTTTTTCTTCAAAGGGATATGTATCCAAGTTAATCCCAATAATTCTTGGTTTACCTAAAAGCCAAGCAAGGAAAATGTGAGCATGTACCATAATTTTGTTTCATGTGCTGCTGTTGCTTTCAATTACCTTTTGAGCTACTAGTAGTATAGTTTTTTTATGAAACATTTTTTGTCAAGTGTCTTTTGGAGGGACATCACTATGGGTCACTTTTAATAGTACGAATGTACCTATACTTAACGATGCCTTACAGTATTTTGTTCTTTAGTTTATTTCATTGGGTAGATATTTCTGGTAAATACGTTTTAAATCGTACGTAATAATAGAATTATTAAGCTACAGTTTTAAGCATGTTTATCTGCATTCTTTGGAATGCATAAGTTTGTTAGGTATTTAACGATTATTTTTAAATACACATTTTTTAATTTTAGAATCCTTCTATTGAATTATCCAACAACTATTCAATGCAAAAAGGAATACTTATAGCAAACATGTTTTTCATACTATATATTTTTATAAGTCCAAAGTCATTTTTATCTCAGCCAATACTAACTGAATTTAAGTATATTTTATTACTAGAGTGTTTTTAATGGCATTATATTTTATACCTTACTGCATACATGTTTTGGCAAACTGACCAAAAAATCCGATTCAAAAAGGATTATCTAAAATTTGGGTCGGTAAAATACAGTCAACTTGGTCTTAGTGTATAGGTATATTAGATGAATTTAATTTGTAGAATTTAATTAGTCGACCTCAAAACTATTGTCGAAATTTTAGTGACGAAATTGTTGTAGTCGAACGTTTTTAGAAGAAATAATTTAGTCGATATTAGTATTTGAAGAAAATAATTTAACGAAGGTAGTCGGAAATAGTTAAACTTTTATAACAGTTTCCTCGTCATTGGCATAAATCAATACTAAATAAAATCATCCACTTAGCTTAAAATAACTTATTTTTGTCTCTGGTTGACTACAAAAGATCAACTATATTTATGGTCAACTAAAAAAAGTCAACTATATAGCAGCCTACATTCACGTACTTTATTTTTGAATTTTACTATTATGATTTTAAATAAAGTATAACGAATATAGACTTCCAAAAACAAGTTTGATAAAGATTTACCAGCAAAAACTAGAACAAATCAAAACCGCTTGTAAGCAAGTTTAATAATAAAATTATTAGTTGCGAGAGACAACACGTGTTATCTCAATATGTTTGTTTTTATAAAGTTTTTAGTCAACCTTTCCAAATAAGTAAACCGCAGATTATTCTTAATATGAAACATATTAAAAAAGTTTGTTAACTTTTTGAGAAATCTTTAAAAAAAATTAAGGTAATTTATATATTATTGATTGATATTCAAATTAAAATAGGAAAGTAATTTTTAATTCTAATTATCCTGCAAAATTTGATGCGAAGTGGATAACCAAATTTAAAAAAAAATCCAATCAAATGACAGAAGGTTTTTAATGAAAAAATATATTTTGATATGCCTCGTGTGGAAAACCCCCATACAAATGTCAATTTTTTACCTTGATACTTTAGACATAATTCCTGCTCCTTATTTTTACTTTTATACACAATTCTACACTCAACTAAAGTACAAGTAAATTTTTCTCTCTATACATTCTGTTAAAATGTCAAATCCATTAATGTGGAAGTCCTTCCAGCTCAGTGGTTCAATTTTTGATCCCATACTTTATCCTCATATAGTCACGCCTATTCCGTTTACTGAACAGTTTATTATAGAGACAAGGTGTTGAAGCAGGATCGGTTTGGTACACAGGCACTTTTTTTACTCTCTCTGACATAACCTTCTATAAAAAATTCTAAAGTGCATCAAATAAGCTAAATTTTACACCATTCGAGAGAGCTTTCTTCAGTCATCTCAGACAACTTTTATTTTTGGCGATAATCTCCCAATTAGTGATATTTTTCAGTGGCTAACCAGTGTTATGGTGTTAGTTTGTGGTGTTTTTTTTTCTCTCTTGTCAAGCTAAGCGAGATGATCCCGGCCAAAATTTGGTGAATATGCAAATTAAACCTTTCTGGGATATACAGGAGTGATTCCCTGCAACTTACAGTTGCGGTAAAAACATAGAACTCACTTTATACTTAATCTGCACTAAACCATAACATACTGGATAATATTTACGTACCTGTCTTTTGGAAAGGAACTACGATTGTTTGTAGTACTCTTGAAGAAAGCAGCTACATGCACAAATAATTTCAATGAAACAGGAGGTTAATTTTCATATGTGCATAATCCAGCTTAGAATACTTGTCATTCATAAATCATTTTACGACTATTTCTACTGTTGTACACACATAAAATATTCAATTCATTCATTTCTCAAATCTAAGGTGATGACGATAACAAGCCGTATATAAAATATGACATCGACATCGACATGACTTCGTTGCAACTTCCAAACCATCAAATAGCATAATATCTGTCTTCATGAAAGGAACTACGCTTGTTTGTAGTACTCTTGAATGAAGCAGGTACACGAACTGGTAGTATATGGGAACACGTTTGTCTGTGTTGTACATATACTAGGTTTGTGGGACCCGTCACTTTTGCTACTTACATGAAGAAGACATTGCAATTGAATAATAAGTATATGGGAACACGTTTGTCTGTGTTAAACATATACTAGTTTGGAGGACCCGTCACTTTTACCCGAGTTTGCTAGATACCTGAAGTAGCCATTTCCATTGAATACTTAGTATATGGGAACACGTTTGTCTGTGTTGTACATATACTTGTTTGGAGGACCCGTCACTTTTGCCCAAGTTTGCTAGATACCTGAAGTAGCCATTTCAACTAAATAATAAGTATATGGGAACACGTTTGTCTGTGTTGTCCATATACTAGTTTGGAGGACCCGTCACTTTTTCCCGAGTTTGCTAGATACCTGAAGTAGCCATTTTAACTAAATAATAAGTATATGGGAACACTTTTGTCTGTGTTAAACATATACTAGTTTGGAGGACCCGTCACTTTAGCC
>JAQIWN010000594.1:0-29712 GCA_034699025.1 Entomobrya cf. arborea Gr-Col-00668 | reverse complement strand
TATGATTGAACTGATTTATTAATAATATTAATTCTACATTCTGGCAAGTTGAAGTGCTATGTTAATTTCATGAGGTATGTATGTAGAATTTGGTTTTGCTTGCGTATTGGCTTTTACCAAGCGTTACTCTTTTGTTGACTTTTAAAAGTAATTTATTATTCTCTTTTATAAAACAACTAAATAGTATTTGTGTTCTAAATTTTAAGCAAAGTAAATTTATTCCAAGGGACATGCTTCAAGTAAAAGTCTGAGTGCAGTTGTGATTCGTTCCTTTCACTTTTTGTACACACACACAGTTGTGCAAATATACACAAAGTCGGAAAAGTCGTTATCACTAAAGCAGCAGTCAAAAAGTCAAATCAAGTGACAGGTTGCTGCCAACAAAACTATTTTATTCAATATACACCACAGAAAATACCACCATTCCTATAATACATACATGAATGTGTTGCTGGTGTTTGTCTTTCTCTCAAAATATCTCCTTTCACTCTGGCCCTTCCCCACTTTCACTTTTCTGTATTCTTACATCTATTTTCAGTTGTATATTTTGTCCCTACCAGCTTGCTATTTCTTCGCTTTCGTGTCGTAATAACACAAATAATCATAGTAATAATATAAATAATGATGTGGAGTATTTGAGGATTTTTTTCTTGTTGAACCTACCGTCGCGTCGACTTTTTCATTTTTTGAAAGGGTATCAAATATGCTTTAAGAAATAACGGAAAAGGAAGAAATCATAATTTAGCAAAATGTTGCCGATTGTATTGTTATATGCGTGACTGTGCATGAGAATAAGTACATGGTTAGAGAAATAAAATAATTATATGCGGAAGTAAACTATATTGGTGCAGATGCAGTGCTGTCTATACATATTTTTCACGATTTTGCAAAGCCACCAAAACATTTTTTACCCAAATGAAATGGAAAATATCGAATAAGGTGGCGCATGGCGGTGTTGTGTTTTATTTTATTCCATACGTGGGAGAAACGAGTTACATGAATCCTTAAAAGAAAAACTCACAACAGGCTTTACAGTTGTATTTGATTTTGATCTGGTTGAAGTAAAAGAAATTCACGTCTTTTTAAAGGAAATGAAATGTTTTGGTGTTGTGTTTGTCTTTCGATTGTATATGTAAATCTCACAGTTACATCTGAAATGTTTCTCCGAGTCACGAACTAAAAAGTGCGATGGCGAAGATTGAGTGCATTGATTTCCTTTAAATTTGCATTTCATCAGAAGCATTGGAGGTGACTTGAAGAAAACTCGGTGAAAGTGAATACAACAGGAAAATTGTAAGAAAGCGGCAAGAAGTTACAGTAACAGCGACACACATTTTACTGTGTTGAATGAGTGTAAAGCATATTCTGGATTTTTCATTTAAAAAACAGTGTAGCTTTTAGAAGGAGTAGTGAAGAAGGAAGGAAAAATGATGCTAATTAATGCATTTTCTACGCAAAAGTTTGACTTTTTTGTAGCATAACCTTGTTCTCCTTAAATTTTATTCCATTTCTCAGAAAACCCCACGTGCAATTCAAATTTTCTCAGTTTTATTTCTCAGATTAATGTAAACAAGCTCCGTAATGTGCAGCTAATGCAAGCCATTTATTTCCAAGTCTAAAAACACCATTAAATTTTATTGTGAAAGTCTTTCACAGGTTTTAGGTTAAGTCTTCAATTTTTTAAGGAGTACACGCAGTACATTTAAACACATTGACATACGGCTACACTCTTTTCCGAAATCGTGACTGTTCATTTACTAGATGATTGGTTTGCACTATGTGGCATGTAAAAAACATGGATTTATGTAGGTTAAACATACTTTTCTTTAATATTTCCCCCTAAAATCATGACAGCTTTTCATGTTATGTTCAAGCAGTGCAGTGTACAACAGTAAAGGAGGAGAAAGTTGACGAAAAGCAAAGTAGCATTAACAATATATAAATACGTTTAGGTATTATAAACAACATGTATATATACGTATCTGTTTTCTGGTGGTATATATATGTTTTCCTAGTAATAAATATGGCACATGAAGTGGAACAAGTGTACAGTTTAATGGAAATTAATGCGCATTTAATATATAGACGGACGTGCAGATTATGGGCAGATTGGCACGTCGATGATGATAATGATGGTGGAGAATAAGCTATACATCATATCTCCTTTTACAGTGCAGTAGTAGCTTTTCCTTTCTCGTTCACTTCCACTCTCTCATGACTTATGTGTCGTAATATTAGTACATGAGCGTGATTACATGGAACAAAGTTAGAAAATCTTGTTTTTCTACTAGGTTATTAATGCATTACAACTTAATCACGACAAGGATGAGGTCTCTACTACTCATACTGATCGCCACACTACTACTCACTCATTGTATTAAATGAGGAAAATTACTTGTCTTTACTTTTACTAGCTTTCTAAGGCTTCTGTGAAAAAAAAGAATGAAAATAATGTTACTCTGATGTTAGATTGAAAAGTTCCATGCTTACAACAACCCAACAGCGAGCGAGGAAATTATTTTTTCAGCAGAACGAACAGCAGCAGACTATGCTTTACGTTAAATATATACTAAACAGTAAGAAGACGACAGACTGGCACTTTCTTCCTCGCCTCTACTCTTGTGTTACTGGTTGCACCTCAACTTGGCAGGAAAATTGGTGCTTGGCTCCTTGACCGAAATCTTGCATGCACGAAGGCTTGTCATGTTATATCCATTTTTGCAAACTATTCGCGTACTGCTATTACAGTTTCTTACTAGAGTGTTGTACATACAAAAAAATTGTACGCACTATATACTTATTGTAAAAACGCCGCCTTGACTTTCCTCTTTGAATTATAAGTACCTACACTAAAGTTCCTGGTGCTTCGTTCAGTTCGTTCATTCGTCGTGGCTATTGGCCTGACCTGTTTCAAGGATGATGGTGTGGTGGTGGTGGTGGTAGGTACTACCACCGCCGACACCACACTCATGCTCACAAGTTTAGTAATTCTCTTCTTCTCTAATAGTAATAACAACAATAACAGTAGCAAAACTCTTCACTCGTGCAAAAATTGTGTATACGCTATATAGGTACTTTCAGCATGAAATGGCAGAGAAAAGGAGAAAAATACAAGTATACAGTATTTTTACATGCTAAGTATTTTTGTAATGTATGTAAAGTCATTTGGGTTAATACTATGCATGAGATTTTTACAACTACCCAGCTACCAACTTTCTCCTCGTCAAGAAAACTACAAGGAGCTCGAGCTCCTCCACCGAAAAGAAACTACACTACAACACATAATCAGTCCACTTTGGCCTGTGCTTCTTATTTTCCGTACAATTTCCTTCTTTCGTTGTAGCTTTCTGCAAACTTGTTGGCGGTAGTAGGAACAGGAACATATTAAAAAGCAAAATATAAGTCAAATGCAAAGCATAAACTCTTCATCGTCATGCAAGAAATTGCTGGCATGGCGTTTTCTCTTGTGATAGAAGCTTGTAGAGAATCAAGAACCCTCTCATATGGACATGTACCTATAGTACATATATTTTGTGTCCGCCATATTTTTGCATGAAAAATGTTTAGAATCTTTGCTTCTTCTATATTTGATGTTATTATTATGATTATACTTATTACACTTTTGTATGTACGATGGATGTTGATCGAGAGAGAAAAACGAGGAATGTTTAGTTGGAGCCGCTGTTTGCAAAATAAAACTAGAATATAAAACACGAAAGTTACTAAATTGCCTCTACTGCTGTGCAATTCACGGCTTAATATAAATTATTATGATTGCGAGCAAAATATATATAATATTTTTTATAGTTAGACACATAAACTTTTCTTGCATGCAAAATTTATCCTTGTGTACTCTTTATTTCCATTTAAAAAAGCTAAAATCACTTTGAAAATTACTCTTTCAGCGGCAATATCCTAAAAGAAGAAAGTACACTAGTAATAAAGTACACAAAAACGGTAAAATGCTGTAAGTTTAGATGAGTACAGTGTAAAATAACAACAATAGAGGAAAATTTCTTTAAGGTACATGATCCAGCAATTGCTTTCATTAAATTTACGGCGGAATGAGCATGTGTGTAAAATTTTATGTAATATTTACAAAATGGAAAATGATTTTGGAGATTATAACAAATTGTTTTACGAAGTGGTTGGTGGTGATAATAATGATCTAGCCACATATTCCTGAACTTTCTACCATGTGTGGTGGGGTATAATCTGCACAAAAGAATACATTATTGAAAATTTAAAATAGCCATCAAAATAAACGCACCACTTCAACTATACAATGCAGTAGTTATTAAGACTATACGTGAATATATACCTACATGTTTACACATCTACAGAATTCCAAAGCTCTGTTGATAATAAATAAAATGCCTGCCTTTCTCCTATTCATCTTAGAGACCAAGTGGATACGATAGTAAATACTAACATAAGAGCATATTAATGGTTTTATTTTACAGCTTTGCTTGTAAAATGTAATTAAGGATGAATGCTGGAGATTAAAGGCTCAAAAAGCTGGCAGTACCAGAATATCAGCAGCAGGTCTCGCACCACTCAAGTTTGCGATATTACTCGTTCTTAATTGCTCAGTAAAAGTTGATAGGATCAACACTTTGCCAGACCTTTTTCTTTTCTACCAACAACGCAGCTTCAAAACCCAAGCAAAATTATATTGCTTATTAAACCACACATAATATTGGAAAGAGTGGATGATTGAACTGTGGAGAAAGTGGTACGCATTCAACCTTTGCCTCTAACGTTAATAAAACTGTTGTAAAATAGTCTAGCTATCGGGATCTTCCAGACTGGAAAACTGATGATGATATGATATGACTACATATTATGTACCTAAAAGACGTTCGGTATTATGTATAGAGTCAAGTGAGTTCAAGTGAAAGCCATTACTTTATATGCTATTTATGAGATGCATATATCACGCATTCATTAATCTAAAAAATGAGTAAGGAGAACGTTAAAATCCATAAATAAAGTGAGCCTATATGAGAAATTAATAAGTAAAAAGCATGCTGCAACATTCTAAGTAAGCTTGTTTGTAGATGTGAAGGTACCTAAGTAGTGAGTGAGTTCTGCTGGAGTGATCAAAGCTTGCATTTTACGATGATAGTGGCACATCATTACGAAGCTTTAGAAAAAGTGAAGAATGGGCGAATGCGAAGTTATGGATTTGAGAACAAGATGAATTCAGTGAAAAGTGATACGAGTAAACTGTGTTGTAACGCTAAAGAAAACTGAGAAAGAGGTGGAATTTTTATGGTAATAAAAGAAAGAATGGTGAAAATAAAACCTTATCCTTCGGTATATTGATATACCGGTCTTAGATTTTGTTTTCAGAGACGCAACTCTATAAAGTTACGGTGAAAGGAAAGGATGAAACAACCTAAAACTCATATACTGAATTGGAAGACAAGGTCTCTGTAAAATGATCTCTATAATCGGTATTTAATTGCGGCTGAAGGCAGTTTCATACATGCAAACATGTTTACGTCCACCATCGAAAAAAATAGTTTTAGTTGTAGAAGGGTAAAATAAAAACGACTGAGTTTCGAGAAAATACGACGTAGAAAAAGGGCCAATGGAATAGACATTTTATGTCATCACCAGCAGCGTTCTTTAGTTTTGTGAGTTCGTAGCAAATAATACATACTTAAGGCATATAGCTTTTATAGGAAAATTTGAGTGAGCTACAGAGCAATTGTAATCCATCCGTGTTTACTTGATGTCAGTAGAGAGAGCCAAGTGGAACACTTACCGTACTCAACTTTTCTTGAAGGAGTTTGGAGAGAAAATTTTACTGCACTTTAAAAGCAACAGCGGTCGTCTGGTTGAGCAAGTAAAACTATGCAGCTTTCTTTGCTTACTTGAGAATGGTGATGATGATGACGCAGCCATTCACTCATGCACTTTCTCTCTCCTTCTACCCTACCCTGTCTGAACAAAGAGAAGTGAGGACTAGAGGAGATGGTGATGTTGATAGTGAAATGATGCACACAGAAAATCCATTCATTTTGTTCCAAAGACGACGACGAATGGGTTCTTAGTACCCATAAAGCTCCTTCCACTTTTAGTCTTTTAACCATTATTGCAGTTTCACATGCGAGTAAATATCTCTACTTTCTCTTCGATGTTGGTGGTGTGGTAGGGGTTTATATCGTAAAATGATATTATTATGGATGAAATGAAAGAATGAGTAGCCGAACCGACTTAATATAACGTATGCAATGCAGCTAGTTTGCATAAAACCAGTGTGTATAAAGAAGTATTTTCATGAAGCCCATAGAGAGTTGGATACAAAGCACAAACATATTTATAAGAAAAATGAGAAAGACACAAAGTACCGAAGGAATCCTGTACAGAGCATCAGATGTATTTTATTGAGCTCTTAGCTTTTTCCTCAAGATTCCTCTACGGGTTTTCTTTCTTTATCGCTTTTCCTCGTAGAAGAAAATTTTTTTTTCGGAACCTTCATTGCAAGGAAGAAACCAAACCAGGAGAAAAGTTACGATTGGTTGTACGTAATAACAACGTGAACCACAGTGAGGAAAATATCCCATGAAAGAGATTTTGCATTTTGTATGTGTGCGTGTGTTTCTAGTTAGAAAACATTTTTTTTTCAACTGTGCCCCGTAGGTAGGGAGAGTAATAAAAAATACTGAAATTCAAAGGCACTCATACAAGCTCAAAATATATAGAGAAAAAAAACTTATGCTGGCAATAGTTTAAAAGCCGGAGAGAGATGAAAGACTATAAATATAGCAGAGTTGGAGGAATATTTATTATAGACATGACATATTACAGTACAGTATCAGAAGGTCTCAGCAGCAAAACGCAGGAGGCTTTTTTACTTTGCAATAAAGCACCAGTTGCAGAAGAACAGATAAGTCAAAACCAGAGCGTCAAAGAAGGGAAGAAAACATTGAGAATGGCCAAAGGAGGCGAGGCGAGGGAGATAATTCCATTCTTTGCATAATATATCATCTTTCTCGCAATTTTCAACGAGATGGATGAGCAATCCTGGCGCGAGAAAATATTGCTATCCAATGCATAATAAAAAATATTGAATTCGACGTAACTAGAAACTGACTGCTTACAAGCATCGCAGCGGTGCAAAGGGCAGAAAAACTGTGGAACAAAATTGTAGTAAGAAGATGTGAAATTGTAAACGCATTTTCGATATTTTAAGTTGCTATATATTCAAATATATAGCAACTTAAATATATAATAAATATATTCAAAACCATTAAAAAAATAAGCAGAGAAAATACCAAAATAAAAATGTGTCCATGTAGAAAAATATTTTGCAGTTGGAGTAAAACGTTGCGGTGGTGGGCATGATGGCATGTATCCATTACTTCAAGTAAATACACAAAAGTATTTACAAACCAGAAAATAAGTATAGCCGAAAATTGTAAATTGTCAATATTCCATTGTAGGAGAAAGAATTGGTGCATGCAGGTTCGTTGTACGTGGATAATACGATGCATACACATTTTTTCCTTGAAAGATTGGTAAATATTTTAAAGAAAGAAAGTTATTTTATTTTCACTCTCCAAAGCTACAATACTTTTACTGAATACAATACCGAATGGAAGGACTTCTTATACGTTTTGGTGTTGTTGAAATACTTATCTGAGTTTTCAGTTTAACGTTTTTTCCGTACGCCTGTCTGGATGGCTATTCTCCTGCATATTTTATTCCTAGAGGATTTAGGAGGTGCAGCGCCCGATTTTATAAATGTCAGAAGTCCGTTTACTCCGAGTTTGTATGTACATTACTTTGTGTGTACGTTGCGTGATACTATTTTTTATATCATTTCCTTCCTTCCTGTAAACAGTAAACACACTTTTTTTGTATGAACAAAACATTAAAGCTTATAGAAAGCTCATATCAGTATTCTACTGGTGCCTATTGATAACATACGCACATTTTACAACTTCAGTTGTTAGTTTGTTAGCATAGCGTATATGGATTTTGTATTTGAAGCAGCTGATGGTTCTCTAAAATAAAATATCTCTAGATGAAAAATCTTGGTGAAATTCTGGTTGAATTGAAGAAACGGAATTGGCGGTCGAGGCAAAGGAGGATCTGTATGAAATTCACAGACTCTACAATAAATGAATATACGCGTATGGGTGGCTATAACAAGTGGCTCTATAAAACATCGAACTAGTAGAGTAAGTGGAAAGTAATCGGTATGAATGTATTTGTATGCAGTTGCATTTTATACATGCTATATCTTCATTCTTTTGTTGAAAATCTGTGGAGAGTAAAGCCATGTGTATATGTGTTTGCCGTGTGCAGATCCCTGGAACAAAACGTTAGTGAAAGTTGCATTGAAACTTCTTGTGGATTTCATTCGTATGCGTTCCCCCCTTTTCACTTCTTCTTGACTGCGTTCAACAAATCATTCAACACACTTTATGCAGACAATGTTTCAAAGATCCTTGTCTATTTATCTTGAGAAAAGAGACATGAAAGATTTCTATATATATATTATATGCATACATATTTGAAGTAGCAGAGCTGTTTTCTCAGCCTGTGAACACATAATAAGTTCAGTTGAGTAGATTTCAACAAACAGTTTCTCACTTCAGCCAGAGTAAGTTTTTCGAAATTTGATATATGAATGAAGAAATGGTTTGCACAACAAAAGGAGAATCTTCATCACATCTTCGTCATCATGATCACCATCAGTGTGTATATAGTTACAGCAGTTGGGTATTCAAGATCGTATTGGGAAAAATGGAGGGATTTTGCATTGCAAGGCCATTTTCCCAGGGTCAAAGAGAAAATTGATGTGGAAATGGGAGGAGAACAAACAATGTCTTGAAGAACAGTAAGAAACGTCATGCACGTAAGTATAATAAATGTGTATAAGGAATTGAGTAAGTTTAGTTTAGTAATAAATGAACATGAAATCCACACAGGAAGGTAAAAAGTTTCTCCATTCATCCATTCAGAGGCAGGCAAACTTTGAACACTGTTGAAAATACATATTTTTTTAGCAAAAAGGAAAACTGAAAATCACAGGGATATTTTCTCTGCTGCTGTTACTCCCCATCATCATCATTATCAGCATCATTCTTTATCCCTTTTTCTCTCTTCTTCACGTTTTCTTGTTTTTCTTGTTGGTGAACGTGCTTGCTCTTGCTCCTGTTACCAATTTCCGTTTACAATTTTGTGGTAATGACGGCTGGACGGAAATACAACAATTTCAAAAAGTTTTAGAGTTGCTTGTTCTCCTGTACTTGAGTGTTGTTCTGGATATTTAGCGATTTACTGGTGCATACATGCATGTAAGAAATCATGTTCCTTGTTATATCACTGCAATTCCAATTGTATGTCCAGCACGTTAATTTACTTTCTTTCTTTCTATATCTTCTAAAAACATATTATGTTTGTGTAGCTACATAAGCATATGATATAGCAATTTCTTGTTATTACAGGAAATATTCCCACTTGCATTGCAATAAGGAAAACGGAGAACGAAAGTGTTTCATTTCTGTAAATCTTACGAAAATCTACAGATTTTCAATATCCCTTTGCCTCTATCGGCAGTAGTGAAAGAATACTAGTGTTTCTTAAAGCAAAAGTTTATCCATCAATAACTACTCACCCGAGGACAAAAAGATGGGAAAAGTAGCTGAAGTAATGGTGATGGTGTCTTGGTGGTTTTGGTAGAAATAGTTCTCTCGCCACCACCAATACATAGAGAGGTTTACTTCAGACAAAGCTAACCCGACTCGACAGATTGAACAAGTAAACATATTTATTATATGCTATCATGCGTAATAGATTTCATCAAGTGTGGTGACACAACAACATTTCTTCAGTCTAGACAGGGGAATCTACAGAAGAAGAAATATGGAAGACAAGTATTAGATAAATGCATATGAAATGAGTCAATGAGTTTGTTACGTAACATTTCTTCTCAATAAAAAGGTTGAAAGAAAACCTTACAACGTTTGTTGTTTTTAACCTTGCTGAAACTACTAAAGGAGAAAGTAGAGTTGCGTTTCAAAGAACTACGTACTTGTATTTTTTCGATTTTTTGTTGACTAGAGTTGGTCAGCGAAGTATTAGCTCAGGGTATAAGGCTCTAGAAGAATTCCAATCCAGACCGCAAAACGTGGATAGATGTTTTTATTATTATTTCGGGCTATATCAATATATCAGTCAATACGATGCGATAGGTTTGGGGTTTTAGAGGGATTGCGGAGAGAAAATAACGTGAATAAGAGCGCATTAGGAGGTCTATAAAACTGAACTTGAAATGCATCGTCGATGAAACGGACGGAATGATATGGAAGCAAAAGTTTTGTTTTGTTCAGACATGTTCGAAATCTTATAATGTATGTTCATACGTGCATGCATATTGCATACACATTCATGCATGTTTGCAATGCATCCTTGTCAGCAGTATAAATGCATGGATCAAAAATGGTATGTTGACTTGGCTTGGTATGGGGTACCTTTTGTGGTTTGGTATCATCTTGTAAAAGATGCAGGGACCAGGATCCAAATTGAGAATTCTAACCACACACGAGGCAAGAAAATAATCATCTTGAACTGGAGGAGGAATCACTTTTGCTTCAGACGTGAAGAAGTGGTTTTCTTCCGTGTACTTTGCTGCCACCGCCAGAACCAGGCATTCTCACTTTGTTTTAGTGAGACCATACCGCAAAATTAAGATAGAAAAAGGAGATGGAAGCTGTAAAACTGGGAACCCAGGAAAAGAAATCGACTTACCAAAAATGAGAGAGAACCGACCACATACATATACAGCCATACAAAGAAGCGCAGTAAAGAACTGCATGGATGGATATATGTGATAAAATAATACTGAAGCCATAACTTGTGTGAGTAGATGTTACAAGGAAAGATAGTTTGCACCGTAAATTGGTTCGAGTTCGGGTATATTAGGTTTGGGTGTATTCTATATGAAATATAAAACTAGTTGGTTACTATCCCAAAGTTATTATTGCGTAGTAAGAGTGATGTAGAGGAAGCCACAAGAGCAAAAGGGTTAAGGACTTCTACATAGAAAAAATAGGAGCTTTCGGGCATTAACCAATTACTTGCCAAAGTAGCCGTCGTAAAATAGCAAGCAAGGCAAGTTTTGGATTTTTTTGGCAAAAAGAATAAAACATACAAAATGAGGTAAGAATGAAGTAGCAAAAAATCGTATTTATTGGGTTATGGCACAGTCTATCCATCTTAATTTTTAATCTTATCATATCATCATGATACTGGTTTATCTTCAGTGGTTAATGTAAAAGGTAAAAACGAACAAGGGATAAACTGCAAAACGAGAAACTTTATAGAGCATCCAGTAAGGAAAAAGATGAAACCTTGAAAATGATTTAGTGACAGATACGCACAAATATATGTTCTACAAACATAGTTGAAAGTCAAGTATTATTCTCGGTATACGTTCGGTTTCCCTTGAATTTGACTATTTTCTTAGATTTGTAGATAAAGTCAGTGAAGATATTGGTATTTGTATGGTGTTGTGGCAGCAGATAAAATCTTAACCGCTTCATTTTACTTTACTGCTGCTGCAAAATATCACAGATTGAGATATGGTAGTTACTCCATCCAGTTGCTTGATTGGTTTTCGCTTGGCACAAATTCAACTAATCTAAAAATTGCTCCTGGTATTCTCGCCACTACTTTTGTTGGTTCTGCAGCAGCTGCTTTTGTGTTAGAGAAATGAGTGCCATTCACCTTTATATACGTTCACTTCATTGCAAACAAACCTGAACCTGATTGCGAGTGTTTTATGTACTTCCTCGAGTTTATAAAGGTTAACCCACTACAAATCAAGATATATTTGGTTGTTTTCTATTTACTTTGGCTGCTGGCTTGTACGATTTTTACTCTAGATGAAATACCCCAAGAATAGTATATCCTGTTCAAATAAAGCATATGCTTCATTTTCTACTCGCTTCTTATCTTTATCTTGTAGAATGTATTTTGCCAAACATTTCTTCGAATGTATAGAAATATACCTATAAAGATAACAAGATCACACGGCCATATAGAGCACTTAAACTTGTTCGAGGCTCACGTTTTTTCTGCTTTACTTAAGGAATATAATAAGCTTGCTAGTAAAGAGCAGAAAAAATCATATTAAGATTCGGTCTAGTCTAAGAATAAGAACAAAATACCTACATATATGCTCTCCAACTAAATAATATAGCACTCTATTTATTTACTCACAAACAATGTTCATTAGTAGCGATGTTAAGGTGTGCGTAAAAAAGAGAAAGACAGGCAATAAATACATATGGTCCATAGTGTACTCAAAACTCACTCAAGATATGTTTGTATTCTCGTTTCCAATCCTTCTCTTTATTTTTTGCTTTTTTTTTGAGTTCATTCTTGTTGCTCGTCTTATTTTCCTGGAGTGTGTAGCTCGTTTCTTGTAATGTATTTATTTACTCAAAGAAAGAAAGGGGTATAGAGCAAAAGAGAGCGAGAGAAGCAATATAAATGCGTTCTCTGTTGTGTACGTGTATTATTGTATCTTCTAAGCTCCTGTTGTTGTTGTGTGGTTTCACTTCTTAATCTTCTGTAAGCCTCATCGACTTACTTTCTTTTTCTCATTTCTCCTCCTGACTTTCTCCACCAACTACCATCACCATTTCCTCCTCCTCTACATATTCATATATTAACTTTTCTACTACTACTTCAATATATCAGACTAATGTATTTACACGTGTAGCATAAGTAGTGGAAGTATCCCGTTGACTTTCCACAATCTAAAAAAAAGTAAATAGGCACCAACATTTATATAATGTTTCAAACACTCGAGCTACTTTTTTCTGATTACCACCACCAGCTACTTATTTCATTTTGTAGTGTATCTGCACCTAACATGATATATCTTTTTAGCTCAGACTGGGACTACAAAAGGAAAAAAGGGAGAAAAAATAAATTCGTTACCTTTTTTTTCTTTGCACGGGTATTATACTACATTTCTTCCAGCAACAATGTACCTTGCAGTGGCTTTATAAGCTCATAAGCTCGTATCACAGACTCTCTTCTACTTCATCCTGAGGTTCACCATTTTCTTTTAGATTCATTTTTCTCTTTGCTTCCATTCTACTTATGCGGCGAATGTTGGGTCGAAGACGGTAGTTGAGTTTGCTCCTGCAATGGGTCGAGTTAGATTCAAGTACTTGCAGATTACTGACAGGAGTAAAGTTTATGAAATCTTTTTGTGCTATCTAAATACTTCTGCTTACTTATAACTTTACCATTTATGTGTGCATGCAAACCTAGAAATTTATATAAAAATCTACGTACAAGTAATTGTATATATATGATATGTATATCTACGTGATTTTTCGGGTAAACTCAGTTTTTAGCAGTCGTTTCATCGTTTGCCAGTGCAAAAGTACAACACATAATGGATACAACGGCGAAATCTCTGGTAAAAATGTTAAAAATATAAATCCACATGTACAATCAAGTCGATTCATTGAATAGAAGACAAAAAATATGAATTGCATACACAGACAGAAGAGAAAAGACATTTGTAGCAAGAAAAGCTACAACACCGCACCGCAGCTCAGCAAAAGCAATCAAGAGAAAAAGTCAATAGCCCCATTGTATATTTTATACACGTTTGTTGTACAATATAACATACCTTTGGTTCAGAGTGAAAGGCCGATAAAAATCAAGGAGAAAGGAAAAGCAAAATAGAAGACATGCCAAGAAAGCCCCATAACACTATCAGCATTCAATACGTCGGCATCAAAAATAAATGTTCTGCGTGTTTTGTACTTATGATGTTATACGAATGCTTAGTAGTATAAACTTATTCTTGGTGACTGTAATTTTTATAAGGAGGTGAGCTTTCTAGTATAAACATGCAAGTAAAGAAGTAAAACAAGCAAACCGAATGAAGTAGGAACACGTGTGGAATTCATTGCCGTATTTTGCCAATTCTGCAAATATGTACGCATGAAAATACACTTATGCCAGCTATCACAATCATCATATTATGACTTTAAGCTATGGAGTACTTGAGAATATGGAGAAGAAATATCTTAGCGTAACGCAACCCAAAGCAAATAGAATCACGGCAGTCACAACTCTCTGCTCATCGACTAATATTTTTTTCTCCGTGATGCTTGAGGCTAAAATATTTATCGAGTTGGATTCTTTTTAAGTTCTTGGAGAAAACTAGTAATGTATATCAAGTTGATATTGCAGAATAAATTGACTGAAATACTGTGAAAATTCGACGATTAGCTAGACTAAAAAAGTTTTTGATCTATTTACACATATTCGTTTCAAACAATTCACTGTACTTGCAAAGTATGAGTTCTATGAATGGGAAATAATTTAATCGAAACTTATTCAAACTTATATGTGCATAATATGTTTGTTCCAAGACATGTTACATAATATTCTTCGTATGCAACTATCTTTTCGTATTACCTAGTACTACAAAGATAAAAGCGCATGATGCCTTGGGATTGTAGAGTTCCCATTCATTTAATGCCACTACAACATTTGCAAGATTTACTTGATAGAACCAGCTTTACACATCATTTCTCTCATTTTCTCTATTTTTAAAAAGCTTCTGGCTTACTTGATGCACGCACAAGATTAATTCTTGGGCATCCATTTTAGTCGAAGAAAAAAAAAGAAGTCGAGTAATGTATGACGTCTGGTGGTTTCTTATCACTGGGGGACATGAAAGTAAATGTGGGGTAAAGAAGCAAATGGAAAGAAAGTCTTGACATTACATATACTTGGCTTGATGCTTCGCTTACCTGAATTTGATGAAAGTTCTCTATTTTTCTGGGTTACGCTACTTTTTTCTACGACGTATGAATACTCCTAATGGATGAGGTTATCATAGAAACTACCTATACAGTTATTATACGCTCATCCTTCCACCAAACACTTCAGCACGTAATAAAATGCGTTCCTTGTAATTTTACGTGCTCCGTTTTCCTTTGCCCGTAACATTATTGTGTATCTAAGTAAAGACAACATAATAAACTGCGAGATTACTCACATTTTTCTTTTCTATCAAAGCTTCTCATTATATTAACTTCATTCTATACTTTATACGAGCTAGAGGCGACAACTGACATTTCAACTGGTGCGACTTATGCCATTACTTTTTGGGTGCCTCCCTCTAGGCCTGGCCCTGCGTGTAATGAATAAAGCTAAGTAAAGCTCAGCCAAAAAGTAGACAAAAGTCATTTGTGTAATCAGAGGGTTTATGTATTTTAGATGTCGCCTCCCCGTGTAGGCATATAAGTAGATGTGTATATAATATATAAAATGTTGAATGTGGTTCACTCTCTTCTTCCAATTCCAACTCCAACACATTTTCCCATTGTTGCTGGTTATTTGCAAGATGAATGTCTTCAAGGAGACTTAGGGAATCCGCGTGATTTTTAACCTATAAAGACTGATAGTATGTAACGAAAGAGGGAAATACATGCAATATCAGAAGTAGAATAAATGAAGTCCTTTTCATTCATTCACGTAATAAACATCAGAAATGGAGAGTAAACGGAGAAAGAGAAATAGCCAAGGAATACAGAGCAGCATCAAAGGTATTAAACGCCTTTCTTGTCTTTCTTGCAAAAGAGAAGTAAAGTGTTGAGTTGAATTGGGAGGACGGCTGAAGGACATTTTTGTCATCAGTTTAGCGTTCAGCAATAACATCTCTCCATGCATGCCGTTTGCGACTAGCATATTATTACATAGTTCCTAGAAGTAGCCTTTGCAACAACGGCAGATGCATTTGTTGGTTGGTAGTTGGTGTATTTAAGTAGGAAGGACTGATGATCCGCTTTTCATCTCATCCTGCTGTGTTGGTGATGGTGATGTGATGTCGGTTTAGCCAATGTTCTAAAGTTTACATCTTTAGATCAAGGCCATAGAAAAAAGTACCCAGCGAGATTTCCCTTCTGGCCACAGGAGATAATAAAATGTTACCAATGTGGACTTCTAGCATCCACACCACTACCACACTAACATCACTATTTTCGCTGATGAGTATATGGTCACACAATTGAAAAGGACACAAAAAGAAAACGAGAGAAACGACTATTTTTGGGTTGGCATCAGGGCTCATGATCATTAATCGGACTGAGTGGACTACACTCTACATCATTTCTGTGCATCAACCATACATATAAAATGAATGTAAAGCACGTCGCTGATTAGGCTGGCTATGGGAATGGATATATTATTATGTGTCCCGCTTGACAAAGGCATCACACATGAGGACGAGGAGTACAATATGTAATGTGATGATGTTGTTTAAAAGGAAAGTAAACATGTACTATAATAGGCAGCAACTAATGAAAAATTGTGAAAGGACAGACGTCTGATTACTTTTTTCAAATTGAAGGAACGAAATTTATCTAGCCATACAATTGAGAACAATTTTTAATCACGAGGACATGTTCAAGATCCTATTATTGAACATGAAATGAAGAAACTAACAAAAAAATGTAATGGTGATTGGGTTCTTGGGAACTTCGCATTGTGATTTTTAAGTGAATGCGAATCTTATGGAATACATATATATTAAGATGTAATTTAGGCTAACAGAAGAGAAGATTAGCAAAAATAAAATTAGAAAATTCCAATCCAGTTAAATGGAACGAAATGAATGAATTCGTTAATAGACAACTAAATAACTTTTAGTAAATAAATGATGCTTTTATAAGAGTTTACAATTGCGCAGTTACTTATACAGTGTAGCAAAAAAATATTATAAAAACAAACTGCGAAATTTTCTGTGTGGAATATTATCTAGCTTTTAAGGACAGATTAAATGAATATTTCATCAAATGTTTACTGACATAATATTTAGGATTTGCAAAATATGCGTGGGAGTTTGAGAGACATGTGTATTGTAGTTTGTAGTCTATACGTATTATTTAATGTAGTGCTAAAAGCATTGTCAATGTTCATTTCATGAAAAGGAAGTTTTGAGAGTATGTAAACTAAAATGCAGATCATTTATATACGCCATAGCCTGAATAACGTATGCAATTTCATTTTGGTTTTGGAATGAATGAATCAACGGACCAGAATACTTAATAGTGCAGTTAGCTAATCCTGAAAAAGGTAATTTAGAGATGATGGGATTAGTTTTTGGTGACATTGAATAGAACGATTTGTATTTGCTATCATAGCACCCACACAAAGACTTTGTTATTGCATATCTAAGGTACTTAAAAACCAGCAGCATTGATGTACGGTACATTTGTACCAAAACCTTCATGTGTGTTGTGGTCGTATGCTCTCTGGTTTAGAATTCCGTTAAAAACAGTATCTCTGTTTCCACTCTACAAAGTTGTTACACAACATAGCATTCCTATGCAAAACTGGAAACGTATTTATTACTGTGTAGGTATTTATGGAACCGTATCTCACTCATCCACTTCCTTATTTTATGGGAACGGTTCCCCAAGCTAAACAACAACTCGAGTACCTACGAAATATATGCAATTGTTGTGCCGCCTTATAAGCAGTTTTCATTCAACTATATTTTACTACTTTCATGAGATACTTAAATGAGAGCACCGCCACCACTGCCACAACGGCACATACAAGCTTTTACCAGTTAACTTAATTTACTTAAGTACAAATCCCATTTCCCCTTAGGAATCGAGCATTCACATACACATGCCCATCCATAGAAAACACTGATATTTCTCCTTTTGTGTTGGGAAAGCAAGCATTAAAATGTTTGTAAAAGTATGTATTTATGTCTGGTTATGTCTCTGTTTTCTTTCTACATCTATGTTGCTCTATATCTGAAATTGCGACATTTTCAACCATATCATTTCCTTCCATACCAAGGGACAATGAGGAATACCGCTCTAGCGCTACTTTGAACAGAGAGCACAGATTTTCCCTGATGTGCACTCTGTCACTAACATAACACGTATGACTTTATATAGTTGGGATAGGATAATAGATGAATTAAGCACTTCTGTAGATCCATAATAAACTACATAACCCGTAGCATAATATCACAACTAGTATTTAGTTTTGTAAAACATGTTGTTTTAGAAGAAATTATTATTGTGCTTGCTCGTTTTGTTCGTAGTCAATGCAAAAGGTAAATGAGATAATCCTCAAGAGTTACATTCGTTATTCAAGCTGTTGTTTTGGGTTGTTGCTTCAGTGTGTTTATACACACTTCAGAAAGAAGAAAAACAAGAGAAAGCAGTCATCCACTGAGGCAAATAAAAACTAAAGAGAAAGTCAACCGCCTGACGTCACTTTTTTGTACTACTGTAAACCTGATGTGGTTTTATTATTAGCAATTGTAAAACATAAAATATACTGTCAACGTTATGTGGCTTCTAATTTTATTTTATCGCTTTCCCATCTCTTGTATTGCATTGTTTGTTGGTCCGTAGGAATAAAAATGGGCGTGTTATTTAAGTGAAAGTTGCCTACCTAAAGCCTACTTTATCCGGCTATACTCTAGTTTGGATATAGTGCGGTCTGGACAGGACAAATTGACCATTTTCACAATAGAATTCACATTAAAACTTTTTTTACAGTGAAATGGCACGTTTGGAAATGCAATATTGACTTTTTCAAGTTGACCTAGGACTTAACAGCCACACAATAAGTACTACATATAAACTATATTGATTGTATCAGTAGCACGAGAGGTCAATATAAAACAGTGCTGGAGGACAGGAAAGAAATCTAACGAAAAAATCCTGCTATTTTATTTATGAACCTTTTAGGTATTTTCCATTTGTTCGATTGCTCCCCTGAATTTGATATTTTCTTCAGAATAGAAAAAAAAACTTTCAGATAGTCAGAAGAAAATAGAGCTAGGTGGAAAGTGGATTGGATACTATATATTTTCATTTCTTCCCAGCGGCCGCAATAAAAACAATGGGGCAATGTACACAGTAACAACTCAGCAACACTGTATATTATATTGAGGCGGTGGTGAAGTGAATGACTTCCTTTAATACTTTTTACAAAATAACTATACATACTATATATAGGCTATTCATAGAAAACACAAAAAAAGTATATAAATGAATGTGCATGCGAACATTGTGTATACATTTTATCAATATGAATGAAAATAGAAAAAATTGGTGTACCACAGCGTTACTACCGTGTACTTTTTCATGTGCAAGTACATAATAGTTTGCATTCGTATGACCTTATCACATCACCACCACAAAAAATGATCCAGATAATCCTAACGGCTGTGAAAATTGCGTGCGCTACTTTTCTCTACGGCTGTTATACGACCTGCAAGTCTGCAACATTGGACGTAATTCTTGGAGTCTTTAAAGTGTTGAAGGAGGAAGTAAAACGGGGATATAGAAGCAGTGAAAAGTATAATACTAAAAGTGGAGAAAAAAGAAAAGCCTCGTGGTGTTGGGATGTTGGGAAGAGGGTTTTTTGGTTTCAATGCTCTAGTATCTGCAATGTAGTAAACAAACTCTCAAAAGAACAATAAAAACTTGAAGTTATCGTTATATTCATTCAACAGACATATACGAATATACAAGAAAAGTAAAATATACTCATTTTTCACTTGCTTATATGCACTTCTGTGAAGAAACTAATAAATAGTACTTTTAGAGAAATATATATATACATATGTCGTTTCTTTTAGGTACTAAAATATCATATTTTAAAGCAAATGTATATAAGTTATAAACTATAGCATTTTTCAACTATTTTTTTGTTCTGTGTACAGCAACATAAAGTTCGCAAATGAATTCATGGACAGCCACACAAAATAAATGAAAATCGCTGTCATTGCCACTACATCTCGTTTTTGCTTATGTGAGCAGTGTACATGTATGGGAGCGTGGTGTCTGGGATGTTTATTGCACGTTTTTGAAATTACACTAGACTCTGTTTTCATAACATGGTACTCGTGTTACTCTAGATTAGAATTTGGGAAACTAGGCGAGGATGCTAACTAATGAAAGAAATCATCAACTCTGTGGTTTAGTATGGTGTACAATTGTTGATGATGTTAGCGGCGAATGAATGAAAAGCCAAACCATGTGCCGTTTTCCCACAGAACAAATTTCAGCCCAACCGGTGTACATTTTACTATTGCCCGCATAGTTTTAAACTAATCTTACTTTCTCAACTTTCCCTTCTTTTAGATAAACATTTGTTTTTACCCAGTTGCAATTTGTGCAAATTGTCTGTGAGGTTGTGAGGTAAAAGGGAATAAATGATGATTGGAGAAGGAATATAGGATACTCAAAACCCATGAATTTGGGTAAAAGCAGCTGGAATAAATACAATAGGTTTACAGCGATTCTTATTCAGACAAGACTTTTCTCTTGAGGCAGTTGTGATTCTGTTGCTGGTGAACGATTTGCCAAACGAGCTGAAAACATTTTACTTGGGAAAATGTTACAAGTTTTGGCCCTCTTCCGTAATTGCGTAATATTATGCATTCGCTGAAAAATGGAAACCTCTCTTTCTTCCAAGGAAAGAGATGATAATGCTGACTCACCATACGGAGAAGTATGTAGCAACAAAGCTAATAATCAGTAATGATGATGACTGTAATAATGTAGGTATTTACCAGGTATTTATGAGAACTGCTTAGTGCTTGTTATCGTTGGTACTGTTGCATTGTCAAAATTTAGGCAGTTTCACTACAAATTGTATTCTTTTGATCCAGCTGCCTAACGAAAAGGATCTTTGAACAACTGTTTTGGCTGGTACAATGTCTAAGAACTTCTTTTTTCGTTTCTACTTGAATAAAATAGTCTGTGCCTAAAAATCTGTGGAATTTTTGCTTTTGGATAAAAAAGGACATGCTACCTGATTTATCTTTTGGTTCTTATCGTCATTAGGGGGAAAGTGGAATGGGGAATTAAGGATGTTATGTTTGAGCTATTGTGCGTGATCTTATAAATGGAGCATTCGTCTACTGGCTTTTTTCCTTGTAGAATCCATTCTTTTGAAATGTGAACCTTATTATTTCTGTTATTATTATAAAGTTCTAGTAGCTTGTTATCGTAGTATTTTGTATTGTGCTTTTATTCTTAAATTTACGTCGACTCTGTGTACTTTACGTATGTATTCATCTTTTCGTTTGCAAGTGAAGTTTGGAGCAAACAACTTTTACTACAAACCTTACATGGTATAAAAAAGAAAGGATCAGAAAAATACTTATGAGGGGAGGGTGCGTGCATTTTTATGACCAAAGTTGCTGCTCGGTTTTATATATTTTTATTTTGCTCTACTCATTCTGTACTATTAAGTTACTCGCTGGAAACCTAAAATGTTTTGTTGTTGAAATTTTTATGGGAGATGCATTTTAGCTTAGCTTTTGGAGTGGAGTTTTAGGTTCTAGAAATATTTGATGTACTACCTATGTAAGGGATTATGCTCTTTGTTTGTGTGTATAATTGTTGTTTTGTGTAAAAATGTAGTAAATATTTTGCATGTGTGCCCATTGTCTGATTGTCTGAATGTGCCCTTGTGTACTCAGTGTATAAGTGGATTTTATATGGTGAAAGTGAATTCAAAGAGAAAATAGATTTCTCTTTGTTCTGTTTTAGTATGGCTTCTGTTATGTAGTTAGGCGGGTATTCGTATTTCGTATTGTTTACATGTCTAGAATATCCTTGTCACCAGACTTTTCATTAAAATTGTGGAAAATAAATATCGAATGCAACATTTTACTCGTAGTTTCTGTGTAATAAATGTTAATACACATATATTGATACTGATATTGTGTAATATTATTATTTTTCTTTTTTATTCAATGCAAAATGACAAAAAGTTAAGAAAGTTTGTACCACTCTAAAACTGAGATAGGGTGAGAGAAAAAGTTAGGAACCAAAATTTAAGTTATGGTACGCACTGTGCGAAGGGAAGTGTTGTAATTGTAAGTTTTGAAGAAAACACTCAGAAAAGCTTTTTGCATTTAAAGACAAGTTTGTAAAGATTTAAATCAAAACTTTCTAAAGAACCTTGAACCCCGTTCTATAAGTTCCTTTGAGTGTGTTTTTTCCTTTCACATCGGATGTCAAATTATTTGAGCGTATAAAATTTATAAAAAAATCTTAAGGCAACTGCAACTTTCAACACTTTTAAATTGATGCTGTATTTTTATGTTTCTTTACTGCATATCTTGCTTATATGGTGTATTCGTTGGTTTAAATATGCAAACATGTTTTCGAGGTAAAATACATCATTTTCAATATCCTTACATCCTTCCATTAAAGTTAAACTCTATTCATAGATCAGATCTGAGATCACTTCTCTTCTCCATCTCGTCAAGCTACCCTCACGGAAAGAAAAATCACATGATTTATCGTAATATCAATCATATATGCAAAGGGTAATATTCATTTGTAACTGAAAAGGTGAGATTGGTGGTAATAACTCAATCAATTCAGAATGCAATCAAGACATGCAATAATGTTCCCCTTCTGGCAGTCAAAGTCGTTACATTTTTTTCGGTAGTGTCACTACAAAGAAATTCACACTGTTACCCTTTTTCCTAGTTAAGGTCGTTATTAGCAAAGAAAAAAATGTCATGTTTTCCTCTCTTCTCTTCAAAAAAATGTCCAGCTATTAATGGCTCATTTCTTTTCACCATCAAAAACGTTGACTGTGCGCTGCCTCAAAAGGGATAGTGGGAAGCCTAAATATTATGCTAATAGGAAATGTCTTCCCATATTCCCATATTATTCAATAGAATATAGCAAACCTATTCATTTTCCTTTGCTATTATATCTGACTGAATGTGTGTGTTATTATGGTTGTGTGCCATACTATAATAAAAAATTGGAAAGTTAAACTTGCTATGGGACAGCGTTAGCAACATTAAAATAATAAGCATACTTTTAACTGTATTCTCTTTTACGCCGTAAAAATGGCAGCGGTAGTTTTGTGTGTGGCGGTAATGTAACTTGCATAATTGAGACCATCGATCATTCCTTTCCCATATTTAACAGAGCATGCCATAAATCCATGCATACATTACTCAAATATCACATATACAATATTAATGTGTGCACACGAACAAGAAGCAGAAAAAGAGAGCCTCCTCCACCTCCTCCTCGGTGGTTACTATCAGAATGTAGTTAGTGGGAAGAGTTGCTCCCTCCACCACATTAATGTTATAATATATGCATGCCTACACATTCATTCTGGTATGATGTCGGCGTGGGAGAGTTATGAAGAAAAAATGAGAGAAAACTACTTTTTTAACCGGCACTCTACGATCCTTATTCCACCAACTGTTTATACTATGCCTAAACATTGAAACAAGTAAAAGGAGAAAGTCGGCAGTCTTTATCATAACTATCATTATAATTTTCCTGTAATAATAATAATGGCAACCACACAGATTTTCCTATCATTACATACTGAATCTTTGTCGTCTAACAAAAATGAGAACAACTTGGCTGGATTGCCTTCAGCTGAAAAGGATATGCAGTGTGCCATTCCATACGACTATACCACTGTAGAATGGTTTCGTTTAGACGGATAAAGTAATACTTTTTACTTACATTAGATTTGATACGCGCCAAGTCTTTGAATATGTATTCAAACGCATTTGAGGGAGAAACGCAATGTATTAGATTAAAATAGGTGATTTATGCGGTGCACAGAGATTGAACACGCATTGTCATATTTTCCCACAGAACAGGAAAAATATGGCAACTTTTCTTAAACGAGAAAATTTTTTCTCCGAAACATGACTAGATATTTTATAACTTTGTTATTTGCTAGGGCCATGATATTTATATGCATACTTACTTTTAAAAATATGCATAGTAATTATAAGCATGTTCTTCCATTTTGTATAGGTATTTTGCTTTCAAAAATGACACACAATACCCCACTTGGCTAGCACATTTTAAATGAAACTTTCTCTGTATTTTATAAAAAAAGGAAACAAGTATACATGCTTGATTTAGTAGAATGAGTAAGTACTACTGCGTCGAAAGGGAATACGCCTGAGGAAAAGAAAGATGGGAACTTTTTATATATTTTTTTTCTATCTAGTTTTTTCTCTTTTTGAACTACAACGGAATAATGTACTGATGGGATGAATATATGCCAAAATGAAAGGATTCACGTATTATTAGTACCATTTGTGGCACTATCCAATGATCGTGTCTGCATATCTCAGAGAGGAAAAAAAGGATGAAAGAATTTTTGCATTGCAGCACGTAGCTTTAATGATCTTGATGATGTAGGTCTTTTGGGGTCTAAAAGAGAAATTTCATTTCCCATTAGACTTTGGCTACACACACACACTCATTCATTCTCAGTTTAATAATATGTAACAATCAGCAAGCAGCTTCTACGCTTTTTATGTGTGGTAGTACACTGCTTGTACTGAGCTGATGAAAGCAGCTACTAACTATCCGATGTTGTGTGTGTGTGGAGGATGATGATAAAAAATTCTTTTCTGGATAATGTTACGCAGTCCTGGGTATTTAGTGAGTGAAGTTCCCTTTGAACATTTAAAAAAAGTTGTATAGAAAAAGTGAAAGCGAGAAAAAAAGAAAAGGGACTATATATTATATTAGTTATAAAAGGGGAAAAGAAATGATGATGATGATGATCAAACCATTACTACTCCAACGTTCATGCTAAAATTGGGGATCTAATTCCATTGAATGCTGCCAATCCCATGAAATTGCAGTAAATTACTGGTCCATGAGAGTTTGTGTTTGTGTGGATTGGATCGTGAGCAAGAATGGCTGGTGAAGAAAAGAGATGGCTACATATGATTATTATGACTATTATTATTACACTAGGACTACCTTTGTGAGGTTATTAATTCTACTTCCTACTATTTGATAGTAAAACTAGTGGTGCATGTTGATGTGATGGTGGTGGTAGTGGTATGGATAGATAATCAGCATAATGTGGTGATCCTTTGAGAGTTTTGTCCCGAGTCCAGAGTAGAATAGAATCTAGATAGTTAGCGTATTATGATGATATAATAATACCACGGATGGTGTTCATTGGTGGCTTCAGTAGAAGAGTTGTCGAATTTGTCCGTTGTAGATACCTATAATAAGCCACAAAGAGAACTCATCAACAGGAAAAAAAGTTTTGAATATGTAGTGTAGCAGAGTTCTAATTCGAATCGCTAATTAGTTTGCATCCTTGAAATGTTTAGTGATGAAGAATAACTGGATTCACAACAATAATAAAGGTAATCAAGTAGCTTTGAGGTGCGGTAGTGCGTTGTTGGAAGCATTTTGATTTCAGAAAGAAAAGAATGAATGAGGTTGTTTTGTGTACACCGTAAAAATTTAAATTAATATTTCAATTGCGAAATTTTTTTAAATGTAAAAGTAAGACAAAATGTGATGCAAACCAGCAATTTCTGCGCGTTCTTGGTAATTTATATTTTCTCGTAAAATTGCAGTTAGTTTTACTGAATTGCTCAAGGTGACCTACAAACGTTCACGGAAAGCGAACTCATGGCTTCGAGCAAACTTTACGTCTAAAAGCTTGTTTTGGAAACGGAGTAAATACAATTTCGCATCATATCTGTTTAAAATCTAACAGTTAGGTTTTGAGACAAAGACCTTCTAGCTGTGTTTTTATGTAAATAGAGTTTTCCATTATCTCACATCCTTTTGAAAATCATAAGTAGCACTGAAACCACAACAAACTAACTGTATTTCAGTGTAATTTCTGCTATGAAAAACCGCTAACTTACTAATATGAGGCAAAGCAAAATAGTACTACTTCCTTCCGTTAAAATTCTATAAATACGAAATGTGGGAAATATGTAGAACAGCTCCCTGATGAAATAATGAAAAGCATCACAAACATATGTCGACACAATTTGTGTGGTTTTGGTGCATGATAATAATAAGTGAAAAAACGGCATCGGGAGACGTAGAGCACCGTACATGCAGTATGAAGTATAGTAACAGTAACGTAAAGCAGTGTTGTCACAAAAGCATTATAACAAGAAAGAAAAATGAATGAAAGGTTAAACCCACAATGTAATCTCTTTCCTCCTTTTCCACGAATAATAATAAGAACGCTAATACTGCATATAATGATGAACATGATGATGATCATTATTACAAAATTATGATATCATTATCATGCTGCTTATTTGCAAAAGTCGGCTCAACAAGATAGTTTGTACAGGGTTGAATGAACGCGCAGGTCAGATCACGAGCTTGGATTCAGCACAGATGCCTGTGTTGGAAACGTTTTGTGTGCACCCTTTTGTATGTGATCATGATGATAATGATGTCTACGATGACCTAGTGATAAAAAAATCTGGCATAATGTATCTGTCAGTTACAAGGTATATATAGGCTGGTAGATAGCTAAAATAATATTGTTTGCTCTTCTTTCTAGTTTTCCTCTTGCTTTTGACATGTGTCATCTTGTACGAGGAAGTAGAACGTTAAAAGTAATGTAATATTATTAACAAAATAAATAGTGAGCTTTCCATTAGATGTGTACATGCTGTGTCTCTGCTGTTGGGACTGTGCTTTTAAAGCTTTTGTAGTTCTTAATAAATAAGAAAAGTATAAACGAAAAAGTTAGCTTTGGCTTTGACTTTTAATGGAAAGTCCATAAAATATAATAATAGTAATGCTATCCTTGGAAAGATGAAACTGTGCCCTAAATACTGACACGAAGGAGCATTTTTCGTTGGAGTTTTTTGTGTGTGAAGAGGAAAATGTATCCATGTACTTGTATTACAAATCAATGATGGAGAAAGTAAGGCGTTTCATAAAAGAATTGTGTGAAAGTTGAGTGCATGCAGAACTTGGGCAAGGGCATTGGCATTATGATGTATATGCTATATTTATCTGTGACGGGTGCACGGTTGATTATAAATACGACAATGATGCCGACTCTCTAAAAATAAAGTAGACCTTTTTGCAAGACTAGATTGATTTCTCAGTAAAATTCGAAAGCTCGGCAGATGAAATTTTAAAGAGATTCTCTGTATCAGTCATTTCTTATTTTATAGAAAAGCTTGTTAAATTTTACATTGGTTTTAGGTTCTACATACATGACATGTTTTATCTTTCTTATTCTCCCTTATCAACATGAAAGCTTTTTGCAAAAAGTGAAAGCACAAATAATAAAACTGATATTCAATGTTAGTACAGGGATATGAATGAATACAAGAAAGGATAAAAACGAAAAGTTTGAGATGATGACAATAACGAGCAGTAGCAACAACACTGGATACATATACAATTTAATACTAATATTCTACTGCTGATGGTAGCAGTTGCAGAAGTTCAAGTAATAAAACAAGCTTCCAAGTTTCGTAAACTATGTTGAAACATACTTCTGCTGATGTTAGTATTTCCACAATATTATGATGACTTTGTGCAGACGAGCTAAATGTCCTCTTAATAAAAAATACTTTTTCCATCTTTTTCCCCTTTTGCCCTTGGTTTTGCTACACAAAATTATGATCCTCTCTCTCTCTCTCTTTTTCTGCAAGTCTGGGCAACTAAATAAGACAAGTCTTTTCCAGAGTAGCAGCAACAGTGGCAGACAAACTGAGTGAGTGAGGCAACCTCATGAAGAATAATAATGACAATAACTGCTGCTGTGCTGCCGCTTCTCTGAATTCGCTTGTGTGGTACTGTTGCGAAAAAGGAAATCAAGGAATATATTGAAAATCCATTCAGCCATGTGAAGAAATCAGAGCATTTTGTTTTGCCCTGTATTATCTTATACTCCATTTTCCAAAGTATTTTCTTTCTCAATTTTCCTCCGACATCATCAAGAGTGTGTATGTGTAGCTACTGCTGTTTTTGTAACTAGTTACGCAAGCATAATAGGTTTTTTGAGCTTCTATGAAAAAGGTACCTACATCACATCGTGAACATGATAGAAGCTGTATAGATGTGAATATGGGAGGTTAAAAATATGTACATCATATCACCAGACATATCCACAGTCAGAACAGCTTTCTACAGAGCTCAGTCGATTCAATCTCCAATTTACTAGCAAATAGCTCCATTTCGCATTCGGGACCTCGTTTTTCCTTTTTTCTCTACTTTCACGGTTGTTCCAATGAAGAGATTTTTGTGTCTGTGTGCGTCTGCTGCTGATTCTTCATAGCACTTGTGAGGCCTTATACTGTAAGTAAATTGCATATTGAAATGATGAGAGGTTTTGCGGCTATCAATATTGTGTATAAGCTTGCATTCAATATTACGCATCTCCTACTTTTTCATTGCCTGCCTAGATGGAAAAGAATATAATCCGGGAATTTTTCGGTCGGTTTTCCTTTTTAGCTATGACTGCTGTTGTTGATGTGTGCAGAAAAATCTTATTATAGCCGTTTTCTTGACAAGTTCTTTTTCTTCTGTATCGTATCGTATCGTAACCCACATTTCACGCAAAAACCATTCACCGCTGTTCAATCTAATGTGAACATTGTTCTGGCTTCTGTAATGTGTAATTCCAAGACATTTTGTGGAACCATCCTCTTTGAGTTGAATTGACTCGTATATATTTGTTACGACTGAAGTGGAAGAAAAACGAAGAACAAGAGGAAAAACACAAACACGCACAATAACACGAAATTGTAAACAATTCAAACGATTGTTCTAAAGCCCAAAATATACGCAGAATAGAATCTTATGTGATAAAAAAATCGACGTTAAATATTCTTTATTCGACTGTTACTTTTTATACGCTGACGTAACCAAACATTCAAATCGGAAATTTCCCACACACGCAAAGTTTGTTTTCTGGTTAGTGACCCAATTTATACTTTTTGTTTCCATTCTTAGGATGAGAGTTATCATAAACACAATTTTGCCACAAAAGCTTGACAAATACATAAATACATCATTCATAGTACGGAGAAATAAAACGATTTTCTTGGAAGAAAGTCAAAGTATTGTTTCTATTTGTTTACAAGTGTGTAGGCTTTTTCTTTTTACGATAAATTTAAAATCAATAACTGTTTTATTTGATACTTTTCATTTTACATGAGATAAATTGCGAGTTACTTTTTTCGTTCTCAGAAGTTTATTCAGCTCCCAAGACTGAAATCAGTGCCGGATCCCTAAAGCGCGAGGCCCCCGGCAAAAATAATTAGTAATTAATGATTTTATGGCTGGAAAGTGCTAAGTAATGTGTAGGGAACGTATTCAATGGAAGTAGTACGTTTTAAAAGTTAATTGGATTGACTGTTCAACAAAATACAATGTTTTTTGCTTACAATAAGCATGTTTGGCATTAGCAAAGGTTTCTATAATGCTGGAAATGTCTATTTCGCGAAGCAATTCAGACTCTACACTCATTTGCATTAAATATTTTAATCGTTCTTGACCCAATGCACTTCGCTGGAGATTTTCCACACGGAAAGTTTCGAGAAAGATCGTTCATTTCAAACCCCCATTTGCCCGATATCTCTATCCCTTCCACCCATTTTACAAAGCGTAAGGCTGGCTGGCTTGGCAATTTTTCATTTTCTAGTACGGTTACATAAATCTGCTTGACACTTGCATACGTAGGGTATTTCACGACCATCTGGACATCTTGAAAATGCAATATCTCATTAAGATGTTAATAAATCGATCAGACACTGAACTGGTATGTTAGATACACAAGAGTCTAACTTAAAAGTTTGCAAAAGAGTTTTTCTTCAGCTTTATTCATGTGTCATGTGTTTGTAATCCGGTAAAATCC
>JAQIWN010000593.1:0-29724 GCA_034699025.1 Entomobrya cf. arborea Gr-Col-00668 | reverse complement strand
AATGGCTGAACCATTCAATGTCTGAACTGAACCAAAGTGAATGGTTCTGAACCAAAGTGAACCATTTAACAACACTAAATGGGTATGAAGGATTAAAACTTTTTTGTGTTAAGAGAAATGTTTGGAAGAAACTGAGATGAGACGAGAAATGAAATCTGTGAAACCCAAAGCAGCTTGCATATATGCATACATACATGTATAAGAGAAAACGTTTTCATTTTTCACTCTCTTTCCCACAACTTTAAAAAACGTGCTACATTTCAACATTTCTGATCTAAATGTTGGATGTTTTCACTACAATGTAGCAGAAATATCACTGAATTGCATGAACATAAACATTTTATTCACTATTAGTGTGTATCTAGTTTTTTTTACTGCACATCTGTAGAATTCTCATGAAAACTTGATGAATTCTTGCGAAGCTGATTACGTGCTCAGGCTCAGGCAATACAGTCAAATACAATGTATGATCATATAATTCATATATGTTATATATTGGACCATTGTTTATTTTCGATTGCAATTTGCTTCATGTAATTAACTTGATAGTCTCAGATATTCTTACAGGCAAGAAGTACATAGTATACGCATATACATTGGTTGTGTTTTAAAAAGGCACATGTATATCATCACAGGACGGGAGAATTAAAACTGAAAGTTTATAAAAAATCAAAGAAGAAGTCTATAAAATAAAGAAGTTCGAGTGCAGCCAAGCGTGAAGTAAACAGTAACCAAACCAGAAACACTTGAGATTTGCAATCTCGACGAGTTTTAATTTTGGTACAAGTCAGCATGAATATGAATACATTTTGCTTGTCAAACAAGTCCATTTTTTAGCGTTTTAGGTTCTCCAAAGAAATTAACACATAAAATTATCAAGCATGTTTAAATGCTCCAGTCTAGTGATAGTTTTTTAAGCAAATTTTGTATGATAGGGAAACCCAGCTTGCAGTTTACATTCCATTAGCATTTGGTTGAAATTGAAAGCAAGTTTGTAAGTTGATTAGGCAGAAGAAATTTCCTTGCAAGGTTGTAAAATTGTAAATATCTGACACATGAGTGCAATAAAAATTTTCTTGTAAAACTCAAGGACAAATTGCAGGTGACAAATCAATGAGCATAGAATGATGAACCCCTCCCTGTGCAATATGTCAATGACACTTCTATTTTGTTATCTATCAGGTATCGTCATGAATTATGAATGAAACTTATCTTTATGACCGCCTTGTCAGCCGAAATACATGGAAATGTTACATATAATATACCATTTTTTGTAATACATAGTGTTAATTTAGCTTTAAAATATATTTTATTTATTTTAAAACACCCATCTCTCAATGACTAACAATGAAAATAATTGGATTACAATAATGGATCTACTTTCTCCACATATTCAATAAATTTATGTTACGCTCACCAGTATGGTTTTGCTGGTTACAATTATTAATTTAATGTTACAAGGTTTTGGTTGGACTGGTTAAAGTTTCAGACAAGTGAAGTTTTTTTCATCTGGTGACTAGAAAACTGGTGATGATAAGATGTACAGCTGGTTCACTTTGCTTATTACACTCCGCGTGGGCTAAGCTTGGTTATAGGATATACACGTCTTTATGAGTGAGATGCCGTGCTTAGCCGACGCGGAGTGTAATAAGCAAAGTGAACCAGCAATACAGTTACATAGTTTTAGTTTTCTTTTTTTATAGTTACCAGTTTACATTTAATTTAATGCTTAATACTACCGAGTACTAATGTTTCAGTCTACTACATTATATCGGTATTGGTATAACACATGCAATATGCAATGATTGATTAATGCATGCACTTAATGCAAGTACAAACTTATGTGTATGTATTTTTTGTTTCACTGCTTGCATTTTGTGACACATTTTCCACATTTTATTTGTCTTGCATATAATATTCGTTTGCTGAAATACGGCTGCATTGAAATGCGTCTTTCTCGGCGGAATAGTTATAATAATCCACATTTCAGATTTTACTGTGACTTGTCATTAGTATACTGTCATAACTAACGCTTATTGCAGGTGTAAAATAATAATGTAATGTATGTTAAAATATATTCAATTGTTATTTTAGCACGAAGGAAGCACACGGGTTAAACTCTGATATATTTAGACAATTCTGATATTTCTTTTAGTCTGGGTTTTTCATAAGATTCATTTTTATTAACATTTAGTATTTTCAATTGAAATGAACTATGAATATAACATCAATTACAACAAAATATATATAGTATTCTATCTAACCTAGTAATAATATGATGTTAAATAAATTATGTAAGTTGCCTTAAAAATTGTTTTAAAGCAAACTGACAGAGTACTCTTTATGATGCACAATGTGTTGCAAGCAAAGTATATTTGATGTCTTTAAAGCTTTACTTTTGTATTTTAATTGCACTACTTTGCTTAGAGTAAGTAAGGTAAGATAATAGTTACCAATATATATTTTATTGTAATTCATAAAATTACGATGACATGATAATAATTATAATATAATATTTAATTAATAAAGCTATAAAATTTTGCACAAGACGGCATCTACAAAAAATCGGAACTATATAAAATGTTGTTTTTTTTTGGCAAACTTTACAATGAATGTTTTACGCAACTAAAGTTTGTATATCTTAGCTTGGGGTTTTCATTTAGTTAAAGCATTTTAAATCGACTAAGTACATTATATATCTTACATCAAGTGTTTCTTGATAACTTATCTGTCTATTTTGCTCCCTTATAGGTAGCCCTTTCTAATTAACTAAAACATTGTTAAGTGACTCATTTTTAAAGACTCACAATCAGTACAGTACAATAACGTAAAATTAAAACAAATATGTGTATTCAGCAGTCTCTATTTCAATGGCTAATCGGCTATCCATGTTTACAAATTACTTGTTCCTCAAAAAAAAACTGGTAAACCTTTTCTACAAAAAAATTATCGTTAAAAGTTGTTCGCATTCGAAAAAAATGCTTTGACTATAATATTTTTTCTTTTCTTTTTAGAATGCATAAAAGTACTTTTTTGCAATAAATAAATTCATTGTATATCGTATGAACGAGAACATAACGTAATCCAAGTTCCTTCCCTCCCACGCAGTAAACGTACATATATCAATCAAGCACACATTTTTGACTTTCATTCAAGAACATTTGCACCCGCACTCTCAAATATAACCACAAATCACAGTGAGTACTATGCTGACTACGGACATACTACTAAAATATCTTCAAAAATATTATCAGTTATCATTATACTTTGATTGTTATCAGTTGTTTTTAAAATTTTGCATAGGTCTAAGATGCTGATAGTCTTCCCAATCACAATCATAAACATATGCACATTTTTGCCATCCAGAACCTTAAGTACTAAACTTAATACAAGACGATGACAGTTGCATAGTCTATAATATATTAAATAATTCCTCTGTATAATACAATTCATTTGAATCTGATTGGTGTTAATATTTTTTTAGAACAGATTCTGTTTTTACATTTAAAGTAGTAGTTTGTAATATAGTTTTTGGTTTTTACAATAGCTTTTTCCCATTTATATTAATACTAATTTGCGACAATACGAAAATACTCTACTACTCATTTTCTCTTCATATATTTTCGCTTCTTTGGACTTATATGAAACAGCAATCAAAATACTTCTTTAGGCTATTTCATAACTTGATTGATGGTATCATAGTTTACACTTGTTTGCAAACATAGATAAGATTAACCTTAATTCTGAAAATCTACTTACTACTACAGATGAATGTACTTGTACATTGTAATTGGAGTACTCTTAATCCTATCGAGATTAGATTTTAGACAGTATTTAACCCTGAGTGTAGCTACGTTGTCTGAACAAAGCTGAGATTTCCTCAGGAGTTTTATTTTTGGTCTCTGGGACCTTAAACCAGATGAACAAGCTGAAAAGGAACAGCAGAGTGGCGAAGATGACGAAAACGTATGGGCCAAGAATGACCTGAAGTGGAAGGAATGACCAACCAACAGCAAAGTTAGCAGTCCAGTTAACAGCTACAGCGATGGAAGTTGCCATTGGTCGAGCACCTTGACTAAAGAGTTCAGACACCAAGAACCATGGAATAGATCCAGGACCAGAAGCGAACATGACGACAAACATTACGACCAGAACAATACTGAAGTAGGAGATCCAACTGGCAGAATCCTATACAATTATAAATCAATATGTAAATTAGTACGTTTCATATCGGTAGAGGTCAAAGAAATACATTTAAAAAATAACTACCTTGAAGAGAATGCACAAGAAAAGAAGAACAACGTCAATGAACATGCCGATGAATCCGAACAAGAGAAGGGTTTTACGTCCAGCCTTTTCAATAACGATAAGTGAGACCACGGTCATGAGGACATTCATAGCTCCCATTGCCAAAGTTGCCAACTGAGCGGTAGATCCAATTAATCCAGCAGATCTGAACAAAGAAAACATTCGCAAATTATGATTGAACTAATTTAATCAGCAATATTTGGTCCTAATTAAATTTTGAACCAAAATTTTAAAAAAATGCCTTACGTAAAGATCTTGGTGGAGAAGAAGATGACAGCGTTGATACCGCTGAGCTGTTGACCTAACATCATCATGCAGGAAATAACGAGTGGCATACGAAGTGCTTCAGAGGTGAACATTTCCTTCAGGGTGGTTTTGGGTACTGCCTTCATTTGTTCATATTCGGCCCGCATTTCATCCAATTCATCGTGAACTTCAATAGTTCCTCGCAGCCAAGTTAATCCTAAAAATGATTCAAGGGTTATTTAAACATTTAAACAATCCAGTGATCACTCTAAATAAAATATTTTTTGTAAGTAATCTGCAAAATACCTCGTTGGGCTTCAATTTCCTTTCCTTTGTTCAAAAGAGTAAACTTTGGAGACTCAGGGCAGACAGGTAAAGTGCATACTTGGAAGATTGCGGGGATGATTGTGCATGTCAAGAGCCATGGCCATCTGCCTTCAGTTCCAAGCAAAAATCCAAGACCCAAAACTTGACTGATCAAGATTGAAATTGTGACAACAAGCTGGTATACAGTTCCAACGGCACCACGAAGATGTTGGGGTGAGATTTCAGACAGGTACATGGGAGTTAGACCAGCATTAAGACCGGAGTTCAGTCCAACAAAAAATCTGCCCACAAGCAACATTTCATAGGAACCGCATGGCTTAGCGAATCCTTCCAGAATCACAGCAATGAGAATGGTAACATTGTTCCACAGCAAACCAGTTTTCCTACAATGGAATAATAGTTAATAATTTATAGATGTTTTTCAATTTTTATTCAATATTCACCGTTTTTCTTAAAAACATAATCATTAAAAATTGTTCAAGTTCTGACCTTCCAAGCTTGTCAGCGATAAATCCAGTTCCCATTGCCCCAATGATTCCTCCCAGACAAAAAATGGATACAATCCATGACCAAATGAATGTCACCTGTCCTTCATTCAAGTAATCGCCTGACCGACTAAACGATGTTTCATTGATGAATTGGGAAATGAGCTGTGTGGATTGGAAAGAAAATTAGTTAATCGTTTGGCACTTAGTTATAATACTGATAAGTGTGTACAATGTGGATTTTATTGCAAAATCAAATATAATAGCATTCAGAAATTGATAACCCTTTGGACTTTTTGTCAGACCAAACTGTAAAGGATAAATGTGCCAATGCCAAATGAGACTGATTGTTCCAATTATTATAATGCGATGGGGAGACATGAGAACATGACTGATTTTTCAAAGGAATCTACATTACTCTTTCCAATGGTTAAAACTAGATTAATAGTCTATTAAAACCGATACATGCATAAAAAATACTACATAAATTGCATACAATAATTTCGCGTAACAAATTTTTCAAAAATCCATTCATTTCACTCTCGGAAATTATAGCTCTGCTAACACGAAGGATTTCGGTCGTTTAAAATTTAGTTTAATTAATTCACCACATTGGACCTTAATATGTAATTACAGACTGGTTCTGTTCTAAACAATTCCTCAATACAAAAATCCCGAATTCACAATTATGAGGACACTAGCATACTATTAATTCTAAAATCATTTGAGCAACGAAATATTATTTTTTTTATCTGCCCGCAGCTTGTACGCTTGTGCTTTCCAAACTTAGCAGTGTTGCAAAAGAGAGTGTTTGACGTGAGACATTCATAGCTGGCAGAGCTACAGATCTAACCATGAACTATAAACTATTCATATGTAACAATTAAGTCTTTGGGTTGCGTAATTAAAATGCTTGCATGTTCCATTCTTATTCAAAAATATCTACCTACGCCAGAGATCATATTATGGTAATTCCAGTTCCCCTGTTGATGGAACTCAGCAGGAATATTATTATGATGATGACAATCTTTTGGCACTAACGCTGAAATTTCATGTAACATTTGCCGACTCAAAAGATGCTATTTTTATATTTACAAACAACGCATCGCGAAACGTAATAACATTTCTTGGATTGGCATAACCCAACAACATGAGGATATGATAATTTCTTATCAAATCTAAGTCAACGATTGAACTAGCAAAGGAGCTTGCGATTACATTTGCTCTTTATGATTACGTTAAAGTAGAGATTTAGCAATGCACCAAAATAAATGATGAAAACGGTAGAACTTAAAAACGTAAACTTTAATGCTTTCTTCCGGAAATTCAAAGTCAGGTTCTTAATTATGCATTCAATGATTAAATTTGAAAGTAAAGTAAAAAGCTCATTTTTTTTCTTTGCATCAGACGTTCAAAAAACACCAGTCGGAGATGGCTTACTCCGACTAATGATCAGCACGCTTAACCTACGTATAATGGTTTATCATGTCAAGGTTATCGTAATTTTCAAACGATCTTCTTGACAAAGCTGAAGTTAATATGTAGCATTAGTATTGAGTTTATGTTGAATGTAAGATGCAGATGTAATATGCAATATTTTGTTTAAAAAAATCCTAACACATAAATCTCTTGAAAGTTGCAGTAAACTTCACTTCGTCACTTATCAGCTCATACTTTGATTATTTTGGCAGTGTGTCTATAATGAGAATTCTGCTCTGAAACAATTTTCTTTTTATATTCATATACATATGTCTATACAGATGGGGCGATGGGGAAGTGAACTTGTAATGGGAAAGACATTTACTAATCCTCATAATGATTGCATTTTTTAATTTAAACTGAAAGTAGGGTGGAAAGTTTCGGTACATTAACCGTCTGGTCCAAAAATAGCTTGTGGCTTGGGTTCCGTTGGGAAGGTCAAAGCCAGTTCACCGCATACAATTAAATAAACTTTGGTCGCCTCTTTGATGACAAAAAATTGTCGCATATTTTGTTTTGCTTTGAAAACATAATTCGCCATTTGTTTCTGGGCGGCCAAAAAATGAAGTACAAATACTAAGATAAGCAAATTATCACAACTCAAGATACATAGATGCTATTCGACATTACAGTGTCTGTGGGCGGATCTATTTCTGAATGCTGATTTTGCATTGTACTATAATACTATTACATAAGTTAATATGTAATTATCGGGCATACCTCTTGTGGAGCGTTGAGAACACCGGTATTGTATCCATGTTGGAAAGCAGATCCAAAAGCTGCAGCTGCAATGGCCAATGCAAGCCTTGCATTAAGTCCCTGAAAGAGTAATTGAAAAGAAAACAATCAGTTAAAAATGCATTACAATTCCAAGTTGCAGAGATTAAGTAATCACTTTTGTCTTGCTGAATGAAAAAAAAAATGTCAAATCATTGAGGCAGATTAACAAGAATGAATCTAAGATGAGTCATTGTTGAAAGTATGAATGCTTAAGCTACAAGTTAAAATAATTATTTTGTATCAAGGTTATTTTATGCCTAAGTTTTCATGTCTCATCGTTGCAATTTATTACCTGACTGTCGGACAACACTCCTAAATATCCCTGTCAATAGGAAATTTACGACAACCAAGATTTTATCATGTTATGACGTGCACCCAGCAATCAAAATTCAGGTAATGAATTCTACAAACAACTTTGACTTGTGTATATTTCATGTTCATTCACACTAAAAGTCATATTTGGTATGGTCAGTTAAGAGCGCAATTTGCACATAATTTGTTCCTTCATTCTCCATCTGATAGTGTTTATTAACGGTCATATGCTAATGTCCTCGCAAAATTAATTGATCATGTTCTATAAAATATTGAAGGATAAATTTGCGTCATCCAATGTATTTTGTTTGTATTTTGTATTCATGTAAAAAAATGGACCGACAAAAAATGAATTGAAACATTCTTTTTTTGCTTTTGTTCTATCATAAATAGATTTGGGAAAGTTCCATCGTGAATGCTAATGTACTGGATTTATGAAGGTCGGCGCCAACTGGAAATACAAAAACTGGTTACTTTCCATGTCTTTTTTCCAGTAAAAGTTATGATACTCATCATGAAGTTATCTTCGAATGCATGTATACGATGTGACGTGGATGGATATCAATATACTCCGCATGTGGTACAAGATATTTGACTTTGAATATGATTACTTGTTCTTGTTACAAGCCTCCCGATCAGAATGATTAATGTACCTATGCATCCTTGTAATTATGTACCTGTAATATCCAGTTGTTTCTAAAAATTCTCAGTTTTACTTTGAAAATTGCAAGATAACCCGTCTTAAACGGTTAGATGATTTCTCCCTTTGCAATTTGCAACTTTCGGGCCAGAAGAGTTTAAATCACTTTTCTGACAACCCGCATGTCCTTTCAAGGATAACCAGACCAGAATCATTGTTTTAAGGCAATTCGAATGACAATTTACTACCTTTTTGTTTTCTATGCTCCTTTCTTTCTTTTTCTTTTCGCCGCAACGTAACATGAATTTACATAAAGAATGGATATTTAAACTACGTTATGCTATCTAAGCTGTACGATCTAGTATAGTGTATGTATTTGTATTTTTATGTCAATTAAAATCAGTTATATTGCATCATTGAACAATGAAAATGAAAGCAGCCTTGAAACGTAATGGTGTAACATGTAAATCATTTGTAAAGTTGTAGAATTTTCATCTACAACCAGTCTTTAGAGTGATGTCAGGTAGTCCTCATTTTATACATCAAACAAGTAGCCTCCTTCGATCAAACCCTTTTTTTCTATGAATTGATTGGATAGTAAGTAGCAAAGGAATTTATGTATATTCATTGCTAACGAAGATAATTGGATTCTCTTTCAATCAGTGCATAGCTCATATAACAAATTACCATTGCCTATGTACATTTAATCGGATACGTAAACATTTAATGACATGGTAAAATGTCAGTCAGTATGAAATTAAGCTCATAGGCTTGAATCGAAAATTCATACTTGTTCAACGGCAATATATATTAGATACTAGAAGCTCCTATGACTTCTCTGCATAATGACTTGATGACTACTATTCCCTTGAGAAGTAACTCTTCTTGTAAGCAAAATTTTCAACCTATTTTCGGCTGGTTGAGAGAAGATGATGATTGACAACGTTTTTAATTATTATGAAATAAATAAACCAATGGAATGCATTTCGAGCTCTCCCTAGATTACTTTACTACTGAATTTTCAAGTAAGATTTAAAAAAAAATCCATTTAAAGAACAAGAAATGTAGGTTTCTGACATACCGCTCTTTGGACGTAAGGCATTTTGAAAAAAAATATGCTGCAACAACAGGTCACCAAAAAGTAGAGTTTAGTTCAAATTAAAATATTTTTGAACTTTTTTTTTACTAAAGATGTAACTACACAGGTAGCACTTATCACAGATCGATTAATTGATTGATCAATCAAAATGTATAAAAGAGTTTTACTGTTTGAAAACTAACTACAACTTTATAAAATGCTAAGACACTAAAATGTGAAAACAGATAATCTGAATTATATGTATGTATTCATGAAAAACGACGCTTGTAATACTGACTGCTGAGCTAAATATGTATCATTTTAAGCACTTCTTGCTTTCATACAGAATAATTTCAAACTTGACACAAATGTCAGTCTAGAAAATCCAAAGAAATAGAAATCAAGCTCAAATTGAGTGCACTATCTACACACAGGACCGAGGCAGGGCTATGAGTTGCCAGATTCAGAACTGTGCGATTCAATTTTGATTCAACGATTAAAAATCTTAAACCCATTCGGTTGATTCGGTACAGTGTACAGTAGACCAGCGCTGGCTGTTAAACTTATTATTTCTGTATTCTGTACTTGAACTAGATGATTTTATGAAAATACCGTTTTTGTACGCTTTACATATCTTTTCACTATGATTTTTTGTAGTTTTCTTTGAAGTGAATTAAAAAGAAGATCCATATTATACATATTTATGTATATGAGCATTTCTCATTTGCATTACAACATGGGAAACCACGCCAGAATGAATCTGGTATCTGGTTGAATACATTTAGAGTAGCTTGTCAAGATGCCAGAGCTTCCATTTCCCGTTACAACTTTGTGTACAAAATATGATATGCATAAATGCTAAAATACAAAGCTTAAAACAGTCGCAAAAAAGCACATTTTTTTACATGCATGATGCAATCCTCTCCTCAATTCAAAGAATCACAACTCAAAGATATACAATATATAACCCTACTTGTTCCAAATTTAACAACTGTATCAGACAAACTGCCAAGAAATTTTTATTGCGCAGGGGGGCTTGGCTTGTGTGACTGTCACACACCACAGTTGTAGCCTTCTCATTGGCTGTTGAAGAAGGCGTATTAAAGAATTCGCATTTACTGGCACAATTCCAAGACTGATGTGTGTATAATATAAAAAAATATTATGAGGACAAATATTTACGATCTTCTGTTCTATTCAATACAATGTGCACATTTAGGTATGCCTACAAAGCTAAAATGTTAAATGGTATCCTGTATTTGGAGTTGGAAGGAAATAACCGCTACTGCGTAGCTGTTCTCTTTCATTTAGTATTGGTATCATGCTGTGATTCCTATTGGTATTGCAAAAATCATACACTTATGTTACTCATTATCACTATTGTATCGAAAATATTACGTGACAATTTAATACAATAGTCGACAGGCACAGTGGAAAGGAACAAAGTAGTACGTGTGCAACTGTAACGTAGACATTCAAGTATTCCCATATTTGCAACATAAAACATAATGTTTATGTGTTACATAAAGGTTATTCAACGCGTTTTCACTTTCTTTGAACTAGGAATGTTTGAATAGTATTATATTGAATCGATTACCATGATTCATTCATGTTTGTAGAAATGGAATTTAACACCAAGTGCCGGTTTTTTATTGCATTTCGGCAAAGAGGTAGGGAGGGAGTCAAAGTCATCATGGTCATACTGATTCTTTGAACTCGGAAAGAAAATGCGCAGTAGTGTCTGATGAAAAGCTTAACTACGTTCAACAAATCACGTCATGTCACGTCCTCTTAAGTAGACAGGACCAGGAAGTTATTTTAAACATGTACATTTTGTCGTAGGCTGACTAAATCACGAAAAAGAGCTAGGTCAATGATTCACTTAATTTGCATTGCAGACAGCATACCAAGTAGTGATTTTTTGTTTACCAATTTATCAGACTAGACAATGATTTTGTAAGGAGAAGAAGAAATTCTTTTGTAAATAAGATGCGTGTAAATATGATTTCGTCTTCCTTTGGTTAAAAATGGGCACATCAGATGAATGATTATTGGCTGGTAAACAAAACAATCTTGTAACATCTATATCTACATAATGTGTGGTGTAGTGTTAAGATAAATGGGACAATGCAATGTACAAATAAACTGGACAATACATACGTAAAATTATCTAATCACACATACTAAAGTACGATTCATAAACTATAGTACATTCCTTTTTTGTATATACCTAAATTAAAGTAATTATTATATCCGTTATGTTCAATATTTATCAAGTATCGCTTCTACTTTCTACCTTGATCATGACTTTTCAGCATCCGATGACATATCATTGAGCTAAATTTAAAATAGAAAAAAAGTTATATTGTCTAAATGGTATGAATTTAGTCCTAGACCTAGGTAGTATTTTTACTTATATAAAGGGTGTAGATTTTAGGCAATAAACCAATTGTTAATCAATAATCAAATATTTAGTAAATTGCACATCCTATTATACGACTTCCTTATAACGTTACAAGGTTTTATCATGTTTGAGAGGCGTACCATATAATATCAATTATGTAGAATCAATAATTATTTTGATCTAGCTTGTTCTTTTACTAGTTTGATACATAAACTCTTACTTTGTTTAATAACATTTGGGCCATTATATTTTCAAGGATAATGTAGAAAAAGGGTATAGATCATAGATCTATACATATTTAATGGTGTACTATCCATTTAAAACGAAAATCTTACTAAATAAAGTAAGCATTTTACTTGACCTTATGGTAGACCTATTTTATTAATATTAATGCAATGGATATAGCCCAACCCTATTTTAAATAAAATGTCAATTCGTTTACGTGTTATGACGCTACCAACGCTATTAAGCAAAATCCTTTTTATGCTTTTTAAGTCCGTATGAATGTATGATGCATTGTATGATGCGTATTTTATGTGTGCACATTAGCGACTAGAATAAGAAGAAAAATTGGTTTGCAATAATTCAGCATAAACTTTTCCATTACCAACGAATATGTTGTGGTGATGCAAGCAAGAGTCACAAAAGTAATTTTCTCTCGGTGAAACAAATTTAAAATCAGTAGTCAGTATGGTTGTAATTTTTATTGCTACCACGAAAAAAAGAAGGATATCCAAGCAATTTCATGTAAGAGGAAACGCTTATCCCAAAAAGAGCATTGCAAGATCAAGCTCGCAAAAATTAGTAATACACATTTATGTAGCAATTATTCAACAAGTGTCATTCATTTCTCATGTAAATCAAACTGTTCCGCCTTTTAAACTTGTGCTTTAATGTTTTTTAAACTCTAAACTGTGCAAAATGAAAATCACAAGATTTTCTTTGAATTTTTAATGAGAACAAAATTTTTCACATGCATAAATTTTTAAAGTTCTCATATGATTCAGAAGCTGAATTAGTTAAAAACCAAGTTGTATGGAAAGAAAACCCCGACATAAAATACATATTTTTCTTATAAGCTTATAATGCTCTAATTAACACTTTCATACTTTATATTTGTATGTATGTATTTGAGTCATGTGCTTAAGTATGACGTGGATTGCCTTCATACATTTTAATTTCCATGATCAAAAAGGATGCTTGCCATGATTAGCGTTAATTATGATGATATGGTGAATGGAAGTATCGTTTAAATTAAACAAATTATAAATCGGACACGGGCGGGTAACTCCCAAACTATTTTTTATATTTCTGAAGTACCGTACATGTTGCTCTCCATGAGTTCTTAAAAGTGGTTGTCTCTCCTGTTCAGTTTCAGTTTCCTCGATTGAAGACATTGGACCCTTCCTTTCTCAGAAAGGGGTGATGTGATAAGAGACGAATTTTGTAGATTTTTTTCTAACTTTGGAGTATAGTAAACTGCAATAAGCTAGTTTTGTCTGGAAAGAATATGTTACTCTTTTCTGACCAAGATGACATTAGGTCACACAGTCATACAAACTTTTCCTCTATATTTAGAATAGTTTAGATATTAATATGTCAACTGCACACAATACACAATGTATTGGAAACAAAATTATGACTAGAAGTCAATCTACTTGTTTCACTGTCAATGAACATCCAAGAAAATGTGATGAGATGAAGATGACCAGCAAGTCAACAGATGATACAAAGTTCATGTGCATAGAATGGGAGTAAATTTAGTTTTCATAATATACCTAGCCGCTGTTTTACAGATATAAACATTCAATTCTATGATAATCTTATGGCTTCACAAGTTGGCGTATGTACAGTAATTTTATGCTTGCTTTTATTTTGTGAAGGTGCAAACGTACTTGTAAGCACTATGTATATTTTTTGTATGATCTGCACTTTGCATTGCAATGATATGACTGGACAAAATGAAACTGAAAGTTTGTAGATGATTGAAAAAAAGTGTTTAAAATATACTAATTATTACTTTTTATCTTCTTTTGCTTATCTCCATAAAGTTAAGAAAGAGACGAGTGGCAGACTCAAGAAACTTGATGGATGATGACTCTAAGCATAAGTTTTGCCGTTCACTTACACTTATGAACTTTGCACACTGTGAATTATTTTCATGAATAATCAGTAATGGTTTAAGCTGATATGCACTTCTTTTTTCATAAAAAAATGTGGTAGACAAAGCCAAAGTAAAAATATTTAAAAGTAAAATTTGCGTGACAAGTAAATGTCCGTACTTTAGTATGCCACACCACGTGGAACTGGAAACTGGACAAAAGCAGAACCCTAAGAGCAATCTTAGGCGAAATCGGAAAAGGTTATTTTTGACTCTTTTCATGAATTGGAAGTACACATTGAAAATGATTTTCACGGTTTCTTCTACTTTATAATTTAACATCGCTCCTGTTTCAGTACAAAATATGAATAATTGTCCAAGTTAAAAAACAGTATTTAGGATAAATTAACAAAGAAGAGATTGATTGGGGCATTGAGAGTAACTTGAGTGTTGAAAAGTATTGACATATTATTTGATATTGACGATGCGTATTATGCAATTATGCAATGGAAACTTTTATCTCACTAGGTATGTAATCACTTAGCCTTGAGATTTCTTATAGCCCAGTCGAAATAATATGATTTCTTTCTAAAAACGCAGTACAGATCAATGCAACTCATTTAGTATGCTGTATCAAGAAATGCATGACTCAAGACATCAGAGATGTCAAAAATTACCTTGTGACTTAGAGCAAGTTATTGCTCCAGCATGCACATAATTGGTCTAAAAATGGCATCTTGGGATACGTGAGAATGTAAAAAGTGGAGACAAGTGAATGATTTTTTCACTTTCAACAGAATAATTTGTTCTTTCCACTCCTTAAAAAATTGTGACGACTAGATCTCGTCATCAAATTACAACAGTTTACATTACCACACCCACGCTTGTGCTTATTTGTGTGACATCTTTATTGCAATACCGAAAAAACATACTTTCTTAACTTGCGCGTGCAGCAGTTTGAAGAAATGACATTAAAATGTCTTTTCATCTTTTAATTCTAAAAAAAGTCAAGAGTTACAGTAATGCCATCTTGAATCTTGACAGACGCAGACAGCTAAAAAAAAGTTTGACTTGATTTTTTTTGCACTGAAAAATGTTTAAATGACTAGAAATCAAATGATCATCATTCTTGTTCCACAGAAAAAAATGCATTTAAAATCATGACAGATGCATGAAATCACAACACAACTGGCATCAAAAATCTAGGAATGCATGTTAATTTATGATGTATTCAGTATTTGACTTTGAGAACAAAAGTTAAACAAAACTTAACATGACATGGTGGTCCATCTTTCATGAAATTAACATTTTTCTAGATGATCTTTCCTGTTAAGTCTTTATACTGTATTAATCCCTGTCATTATCAGTCATCGTCATCAATCAAACACGCAAACTTTTGAAGTGTGAACTATCAAAAAATGAAACATTCTGTCTAACCTGCCAATAGCTCTATTGTCTGTTTTGCATGTCTGACTGAACAATCAACTTTTCCGTTACGTATTTTACACTTCTTCGCCTTCTACTATGAAGTTGACTTATGTAATTTTAATCTAACGACATGTGGAGCCGAGAAAACGGTACTACATTTCTTTATAATCTAGGCAAACACAATAAATACTCTACAAAAACAATGTTTGATCGCATTTGAACTACCTGTTCTTATTTTATGCTAATTATAAGTTGATTTGTTAAACAAGATTTTCATGCTTGTTATTGCTGTCTGACCCGACGTCTTAGCTATTATATAACAAGGATTTATATTTATGCATTTTGCATATTTTTTAGAAGAAAATTCTATCGATTATAAAAATTAATAAAAATATCGAATTAGGCATACCGGTACTCTCTTTACGACCATGATGACGGCTTCTTTCCTTTAGGACTTTGGTTCGGTGATGCGTGAACAAATGTGTGTTTATTTAAAGAACTATCAAAATCCCCAGTTGGATTAGTTGGTTGATTGATACTAAAATGTTCACTTTTGATTTTTATGAAGTGTCAATAATTCTCTCGACAAATAGTCACTTGCACTTGATATTTGCCTCGGAAAAACTCTGATATGAATCGGAAATGATAACTGATCCTACAATAACTTTTATAGTCGTTTTATAAACAACCTACTATACGAAAAATGTGGGCCAAAATCGGAATAATCTTGTATGTTTTATGTTCGGCTTCAGTACAATAAGGCACAGCTCAGAGTAATCAAGGTAAACCCTTTATAGAAATCAGTGTAATATTGGAAAGCTGATAAAGCTAAATTCTTCCTGTCGTGTGTGATATGTGTACTCAAAGAAATATTGTAATCAATGCACACACTTATTAAACAACTATTTTTGTCTTTAAGAAATTTATTGATAAATCTTTGAAATGGATCTTGTTAAGGTCCATGAAAATATTTATAAAAATTTAAGAGTAAAAAAGTCAATTTATAAAAGGGTGTAATTTTGACTAATAAAAATCCAAAATATTAATTTGAGAGATTCATGAATATTCAATTCAGATCAGATATGTATGAAGAGCTTGTAGAGAGACGCCAAAAAGAACGGTTTGATCGACAAATTCAAGTCTAACCTTGAGTTCAGTTCTGAAACCCTCATTCCAAGAGACTAGACGCTTTTTATCGAACCTCCTTGCTACTTATACCGGCTGCAGAAGAAATAGTGAATTGGGTAGTTGCATATTAGTTACACACTCGTTACATGCGTTTGTTGAAAGCATATCAACAGATCATGACAAATTCACAAGACTGCCTCTGCTTACATTTTGCACTATTCTGTCTATATTACATTCTTTATATTTTATATGCATAAATGCATCAGAGAATTTTTACAGGTACATAATATTACATACATCATGTATGTATTTAGTGCATGAAAAAGAATTAATATAACTTGATAGATAACCTATGTTTTTCCTTCCAACATATTATACCAGTTACATGTGCGTTAATATAAATATAAATTTCATATCGGTAACAATCATAAGAATTTTGTAGATCCATACGCATTTATTAGCTCATCAGTCATCAGACTTATATTTATTCCTCATATTGGAACGTATACCAAAGATTCTCAAGAATTATCAAAGTCAGGAGTCCTCATATCACAATTTGTACAAGCGATCTAGTTTGAAAGGGTTATTAAGTAAATTTTGGAGAAACATAAAAGCACTTCCTTGATACAAATTATATTATTTGGTCAATGGTTGGGATTGCCTCTTACATTTCAGGTCTTCTTAAAAGTTCATCCAGCATATCATTTTCATTAACCACAGCCTACAAATTTAGACTGGAAACTTGTATCACAATGTAATACTCATGTTTCTTTTTAATTTAACTTTCGTCGATGATTTTAGCTTTGTGTACTTTGCTTACTTGCTTAGGAAAACATATATATTTATGTAAGACTATGTATATATGTAAAAACATTGAGAGAACACAATGATACTATGGTCTTATTCTTGGAGCTTGGAGCGTGTAAGCGTAAGCCGTAAGCTATCAATCTCGGATATTTCCAGTTCGAAGTTGCAAAAATACATGTTCATAGCATAACAGCCAAAAATACATGCATACAAAACACTGCCTCAGCCAAAAAAAAAAATTCCAAGATATAGCCAGATTAAAGACCAAGATCACATCTATTTCTTTGAACTTAATAATTTTGACTAAAAAGTCGATGAAATCATGGAGGTTAAAGGTGGGTCGTTAATTTATAGTAATTTGATCGATTAAAATCAAAGTTTCACGCGTGGACTTTTTTCCTGAATGTGGTGAAGCTGGTGCTGGTAGGCTTTAAAACGAATAATGTATAAGACCAACAGCAGTCTATGAGTGTAGCCTGCCGAGTACGTGTTTAGAGATGACATGTTAGAATCAATTAGGCAGCAAGAGGTCATGGAATCATGATCATCATGAGGCTATTTGTTATGTATATTTGTCCAGTCATTGACGTGACATTAGTGACATGCTCACAATTTATTAATTATGTAAAAAGTAAAAAATTGCTCCTTCTTTATCAAATAACCATCAAAACACCCGAATAACACTAGTGTGACATTGTTCACACATTACTGGAGTTCGTGTCAGGTTCACGTGGAACCTAAAAATTAAGAAAATCATTCTAACATTTTGGTTGCATCCAGAAATGCATGTGTGTACAGAGTGACTAGTTTTCCAGGAAGTTCTCCAACGAACGACAAAACTTTGATAGCCCACGCGTAACACCATGTTGTGATGCATGAAACCAATCGGAGACTAATTTTATGTCAACGGATGATTGAGTGATTTTAATCGTATGATGATCATTCATGCAGTATTAAGATTCGCATCAATCGAGGAACAACTAGAACTTATAAATCGAATTTTTATTCAATGCACAAACGAAATACTTTGCTTTGACTTGTAGAAAATGCATATGAAAACATCCTTAAAAAGGTTAATAGTTTTCTTTTGGAAACTTTCTCAATTTCGGGTAGAATTTAATTTACAGCACAGGCAGGCGTTCGCCTTTTGGTTTTAATAGAGAGGCGACAGTGTAAACAAAATTAAAAGCATGAAAGAGTTCTTAAAATACTCAACAAATATGTTTACACTTTACACTTACCTTTGGTTTTTCACCGTTGGAAGGTGGATTGATAGGATTGCTATCCTGTGGTAGCATGAACAAGTCCAAAACAAACACACAACATTTGTTAAAAAGTTAATGTAAAAATTTACTAGGAATCAGTGTACAATCAAGTATTATGTAATTCACACTTTACTTCTACCAAAAATTAATTAAAAAACATGGGGAAATGTATGTGTTTTTTTTTGTATAAAAAAGGATGGTGCGGGTGGATCACTTTGTTCATTCAAAATCATCAGAGTAACATGCTTTCTCCATTACTACTATTATTGTTCAATCAATATAATAGACTATTATATTAAATCAACACACGTTTATATTTAACTTAATTGTAATTTCTGGTTTTACTAAATACAAATACAAGTACGTATGTATTTGATAATATCTTGACTGTACCGCATCGTCATTCTATCAAACCGCTTTGGTTTGGTAAGTTAAGTCAATATGGTTTGTGTAGTATAAAAGAAAGTTACGCATTATTTGTAGTATCAGGTCTTCCCCAAGATAAACATTTCATATGGACAATGTCGGAGATAAAATAAGAACCGCATTAATACAATGACATGCTCTAAATATAGCTTACATGAATTTGACATTGATGGATATAGTGTGATACATTCAAAAATACATTTGCTACAGATAGAATTAAATATTTGCTTAGGAAAACCAGTTTCATTATCATCGTTTGTATAACCCTATAATACGGTAAATGGTAAGCTAGTACTCGTCGCAATTAATTTTATTAAGGTCTTTTGTCTTATTAATTTAATACTCCAATATTAATATTACTAAAATAAATAGGTAAACACATAAACACGCAAAATATGCGTTGCGAAGTGAGATGAAGAAAATGTAGCATAAAATTTAATTATTTGCCTCACTATACTGTCTTACTGAATTGCTGTTTACTTGGTCTTTCAAAAACAGCGTGTGTGTAACCTACTTCTCTTCCCAGCGTTTCTTACTTTGTTCATTTAATTATATGAAATTAATAGTTTGTGTACTAATACAATTTTATCGTCTCGTATTTCATAACTTGCCCTGCTGGATACCAGGTTTGCCTAAAAGCTGTTTATATGCCTGCGCATAGGAGCACAAGCATCTTTTCTTACATACACATTATATTGATATAAAATTGATATTTTATCATTATAATTATAAGGTGGTTATAGGGGGCTTACATGTTTTTATTGATCTATGGAGCGGTATCAATTAAAATCAATGACAATGAAATGATGGAGCAATTAAAAGATTCAGAAGATTTTCTTAAGCAATATTTCAGAGTTTGAAAAATTCATTGTATTATACTTTTGTTAAGTCTAATGTTTGTAGCGTGCATAGCACTCATTTGGGGAAAATTACATAACGATACAAAAGACACTTGAAAAATTACTATGAAAATTCCTCGATTGTGTGTGGGTGGTTCTCTTTTCTCATCGCTTGAGTTGACTCCTGCATAGCTATTTTAAGCAAGCTGGAAAATACATGTGTTCATATATGTATGTGTGTTTTTTACAACTCTCTAGAAAGGCTATGCCTATGCCTAAATTATTATAATAATCCTAGTTGAGTCGTGTCCCTAGTTGGGCATAAAGTCCCTACACTACATACAAAATAGGCACAATGCTCATATTCATATATATTCATGTACTATGTTTTATGTTCCATGTACCATATGTACTAATTTCTGACTATAAGGTCTAGACTGAAGCGAAATGCGATGCAGCTCGAGTGAAAGCATTAATAGAAAACTTATTCACATCATGTTTGATAACATGTTAGAAAGAGGGATTACGTTATAATTTAACTTTCATTCTTTTCACATACACGCATATACACATAACATAAGCCGTTCATTCAAAAAAAACAAAAGTTTCAGTAATATCGATATCTGTTAAATCAAAATAGGACAAAGACAAGAAATCTAAAATAAATAAGAAAAAGCATAAAACGGGGATGAATTTTTTTTCATAATTCTTTATATGTACATATTTTAAGGCTTTTATTTACCTGCTGATTGCCTTCGTCACTCTTAGCCCCAGAATTCCAATAAAAAGCAGCAGTAAAGAACCATTTGAGGTACAATTAGTATACATGAGTGAAAACGAACCCATCTCTATTCTAAGATTAAGACTGGTCTAATTGTTGTAGAGGTTACAAAAATAACTTATTAGTACGTACCGACATATCGGAAATCTCAAATCTGTGGCAGTGATATTATTTTGCTGTTTTTATTGTCCTTCACTTTCATAAACAAAACGCACACGCTCAATATAGAAAGCACGAAGTTGATTGTTTTGAACAAGTTTATCCAATAAAAATCAACCTTGCTGGTCTTGCTAGTTTAGTATATTAAATTCAGGATTTTGTTTCCAAAATTAATACTAAAAAGCAATGTTCACAATTTTAGTTCGTTGTTAATAAATGAATATAAAAAATTGGAAAAACAGATCTGATTCAAGGTTTCTGAGAAAATTTCACAATATACTTCAAAGAAATTTTATTTTTGATATTCAAACGCAGCCTTATCAATGCAGTGAGACAATCAGTATGAAAATGAGATTCTAGGAAATCCACTAAAAATGTGTGTACCTTTAATCTAATTGACAACAAAAACTGAGAATCTGTGCAAAAGAAGTTTACTAATTACCGTTACAGAGAGAATTTTAATACTGAAATGAGAGAATGTTTGTAACAGAAGAGCTTCCAGTAGAATGGACTAGCACCCTTTCCAACACATTCCAGTTTATCAACATAAAACAAAAAAACTCGTGATTGTGGTGAAAAGGAATCCTAGTGTAGGCATCCCACACAAAATACAATATCCCTACCAAAATGTATTGTTTGGCAATTTTCACCAGCTTATAGCACAAATGAACTGAGAGCAGGGAGGTAAATGGAACGGGAAAGCTTGCAATATTTTGGCATGGCACGGAGTCATAAAGGTATGGCTATTGTGAAAACAAGGCCACATATTTCTTATAAACTCTCCAGTATTTAAGCTTTACCAAGAGAAAGCACCAAGAACTCCTCTTTTTCTAGCAAGTAAGGGAACAGACTACTCCGACGGTAGTTTCCGGCGAGGAAGCTTTTACTACGTCGCTTTTACTTTACTACGCGATCCCTAAACAGAAGGAAAACTTAGTCACGAGGAGGATCAATATAACCAGGAATTGCGTTGTTCTGTCTGTATACATGTATATGTTCGTTGTATGTGGTTCACTTATGTTTATTTTTACGATTTTTACACGAATAACATGCTTCTCAAGACTATTTAAACTAACATTTGCATTAGACTTGTCGACCAAAAGGTACACATGATTTTTAATGTTTGTATTTTGTACGACTTCATGACTTTATCCGTCCATAGCCTATAACTTGTTTTGCGGGGGTGTGATGGGCTATGAAATTTTACTTCTATACTTTTGCGGCTGTGAGGACTGGAATCCTTGATTTCCATTTCCATATTATATACTAAACAATAATTGATCATGAGAAAACCCATTTTCTGGCAAACGATCAGACTTGCTCGTTACTGAACTTGAGGAAAAGGTCATCTCTATAAATAAATAGTACCTATTTCTCTCTCTAACAAGTTTTGCAAAATTCAAATTCCACAGCAGTTTAGTAAAATATTTTTTCAACTTTAAACCCGAATAGCTAAGGGTTTCATCATCCAGTGCACCTGTTTTAATTACTAGATAGGGAACAAAAAAATGTTTTATTTGGAAATCTACTCTCTACCGTATTATTTGGGATAATTAATTTTCATTATCAATATCATTTAGTGAAATAGCCTTTCCACAGCCATCTATGCAGAACTTTAGTTTATAGAATATCATCATGTTAAAAGGAAAACGAGAAATGAAAAATCGTTCTACAAAATTATACACTTGACTTCTTTAGCTGCTGCTAATGTCTCTGCGTAGTAGTAATTTTTTCCTTATTCAGACATTTTTACCCGTTTGCTGAACCCACATGGATTCTTCCACATTGCATGACATGCTTGTTCCATTTTTTCTTTTCTTTTTATATTATTTTACTGATACAAAAGTAACGTGATCCGATACCCTTCCTTTTCTTCCAACTTCTCTTATTGGACGAAAACCAAGGCGGAGCATTCGGCAATTACTTCGGAAACAAAGTCATCTGCCTTGTTTTATGAGCCAATTTTATGACGTAAAAGGCCGAGTGACGCCAAGAAAACAAATCATTTTTATCATCAACTTGAAACAAATGGATATATTCCTTTTTCAAGTTATATTCTGTAATATTCAGTTAGTAGCGCTATATTTGCCATTTTCACATAACTTTAAGTCTGCAAGGTGTTCCATTCACCGGCTATTTACTCGCTATTTGTCTTATCGCCAGGTATTTTATATCTATAAGGCAATCCTGCTATTATGATGATTCTGAATTATAGAGCGGCTGCTTCAGACGAAGTAGCCAAATTACTCATGATTAATTGTCCATTTTTAAGTATGTCGTGTGTTGTCGGTAATTTTCGCGATATTTAACTTAGCAACTTTTAAGAAATCGGTTAGCTTATGATTGTGATATTAGTGATGTACAATGTAATTTACAAGTAGAGCTACTGTGAAAGAAGATAAAAGTTTATGCCCACGATAATCATGATCATTTATGTTTATGATGCAGACATCTCTAAAATTTCAAGATATGAGCTTGCGTAGTAAAAGAAGGTAATGAGCTGCGACAAAAATAAAAAGAGTCGCGGCCATTAATAAGGTGCATAATATCTTTCGCTTTCCAGCCGGCTTTAGGTAATGGGCTAGCAGTGTATTTTTCGAAAAGTGTTTACGTACTCTGTTAAAACTTAACTCGTTTTGATTTAAAATTATCTTAGTACAAATGCATCCAAACATATTTTTTATGAACTTCAATGACTAGGTTCTGCACTGGATTCAGAATGTCTTGTCATAAGAAGAATATTATCTCTTGACTTGTCGATGCCGACTGCGATTCTAGAGTTGTGAATGTGTGTTTGTAGTAGTACAAGTTTTTCAAAATGGCCAGATAAGCTAAAAGAGAACAGAACAAAAATCTAGATCTTTCGTATTCGTACAATTTTTGTTTTGTTATTATTATTATTATAAGTCCAATTTATTCATTTCCCTGCTTTATTTTATACTGCTAATAAATACATAACTAATTACTATTCATTTTCAAGTTCAATTTGTCTTATGAATTTCGGAACAATGATATTATCTAATCTATATGTATTATGTACATGCATATATATAATATTATGTAATATATCTATCCACATTGTGTTTATAGTATCCAATATATTGCGAATTCATATTCCCATGAGACATGACCATCCTTTTCGCACAGCCAATGAGAGCTCCATCTCATTGGAAGACCTTAAAAATACTTAGCATGCGGTTTTTTGCCTTTTTTCATATTATCTACAGTTTTGCACACGATGCATGCTAGATAAATCTTTGGAGCATACCTTAAGCCCACGGTTGTATAATGGTATATTTAGTTATATTCTATGAGCTATTCATATTCTAAATATATTGGATGTAGTTATGTTTAAATTACAACGAATGCTGTCAGTTATATGCTCAGATTTGTATGTACTTTTGCTTACAGTGCAGTGCAACCTAAAATGCATCTGGACGGAATTTCATGCAATTATCAACTAACACATTTATAAAGAGAGTTAATAATAGGGTAACACGTAACAGTTTATCGTACGATGAAATTTGGAGAGGGTAAGACAATAAAAGATGCACCTAAAGATGACATTCCAAATAATTGAGCATTTAAATTTGCTTATGATAACAATTTATCTGTCGATAACAAAATATCCATTCACTTTTGAGCCAACTTTAGCTAGTCTAATCAATATATTGTACCAAGTTTGCACAAATACCTAACTTGGAATCGTATTTTTCACATGCAACCTACAAATAACTGTACTACATGTACAAAGACGTAACGCAAGCGTGAACCGTCTTTATGAAAACAAAAAAAAAACACAAACTCATGACACAACCAAAATGAAAAATCTGATTTCGTTAACAAAAATCATAAATTAAATAGAATTAAAATATAGTTAAACTTACTACTGGTCTAGTTGTTTGTCCCCTGTGGTAAATGGGATATGTATCATCTCTTGTAAAATCTGATGATGAAGAGGCATTGGACAAGAAACCATGTTTCTCAGGAACGTCCAAGAATCTTATCGTTTGAACACCATCGTCTCCTCTGTTCAAGGCCCGGAGTTCGTCACCGGGCCTTTCCGGAGAGAAATCTCTTTCCATTTGTTGCATGGAACCTTGAATCACCTTGAACTAGGAACTAAATACGAACTTTGGAAACTGGAAAGAAATTTTTATGATTTGTATGCAATTTGTAGCCCACTCTCACAACAATGTGGGTTGTATTGACTAAATACAATGATGAACGGTCCAAACACGATGAAGTTTCAAAATGTCAGAGCTGGAAAGATTCCAATTCAATATGGTTCACAGTCAAAGCAGCTATCCGACGAATTTAAAACGCAAAATGATGAAAATATAAGGGAATGTTTTGTACTTCAAAAGTGCATTATGTATGCGGATTTTGTCGATAAGTGAGGAACAGACAAATTTTTGTTTTGCCGGAAACTGTTCGTAATTATTTGGATGTATTTATTGGAGGCTGAAATCAGTCAACTGGTAACTCGTACGAAGATGATTATGGAATAAACATAATTATCGCTCCGAGTTCAGTCTACATCAAAGTTTTTCTGTGGAAGAGCACATGATTTTTTGTCCGACACATGGCAATTGCGACACCAACCGGGCACCAGACACACATTTTCATACCACATCATATGCGTTCCAAAAATATAGTTCACATAACTCAATTGCACCAGATTTGGCTTTGATGTTAGTTTTTTGGTAACATGTATCTCTTCACCTTGGCTTTGACTGACGCTAAACATTAAGAATTGGTTCGGACATCGTTCGAAAATACACGACGACGACGTTGTACGTGCATACTTGTGTTCCATATTTTGGCGTTGGTTCATGAGAATTTTTTCGTATGAATCATGCACCCCTCATCTCTTCAACTTTTCTATGTTATGTACAATGCCGGATGTTTGGAAATGTGATCTGATGCATGATGCATGGTATGACGCAATGAAAGCAAAAAATTAAATAACTTTCATGTTGAGTTCGGAACAAACATTACGAAATGATAACCGCCTCACTCAACAACAAATAAAAAGATGGCATTTTTATCAACATCAAGGCGTGAGCTTAGTCTAACGTCATAACAAATACACTCCGATTTCTGAAAAAGAGGGGTGTGTCAGGAACGGAAGCATTAAAAAGTCGGACTTCGTGACTAACGACAACATGATATATGTAACGTCACAATCCATACTAATACTGCACATTCTTTTTCCAGATTAATTCTGCGGAAATATATCGAAAAACGTGGGGACCAAAAAAAAATTATATGAAACCTAACAACCTTACAATTTCTTCCAAAGGTCTAGGAGAAAGCAAACTGGACTCGGGCTCCAAACATTGCTTGGCAAGCTTCGGCTTCAACCTCAACCATACTATTACCACACAACAGGCCTATCAGGCCGGTGCCGGGTACGGGTACACTAAGACCATAAAATGCTTCTTGAAACTACTTCATAATACTTTCTTTCGTTTCGCCAAATAAAGCTAGATGTCATGAAAAATGATAATATTGCATAGTAGCGATTAACTATAAGATTTTTTACGAAAACATTTCAACATTCTACTTTTATTCAGCTTCACACCTTGCAATCTTAATACTTTACAATTACAAGACTTAAAGCATCAATGCGAATAAGCCGTTGGTAAATTGGCACGGGGAAAAGTAGAATGTAGCGCCGGGGGCAAGTTTACAACTTCAGTTTCGTCCTTCTCCAGTGACGCCTCTTGGCATTATACCTGTCAATGACGCAATACAAAAGGAGTGCTAAGTTAAAAGTAAACTTACTAAGGCTTTTATTAACGTAAAACGACACTGCAGATTAACAGAACTTAACCGCATTTTCTTTTACCTTATCGTATTTCCGGTTCTCATCCGGATCCACTGAGGAATGGGCCGATTTTGGTTCATCTTTTTAGCAAGCTTGCGCTTGATTCTCACCGTCTTATGAGCAGACTAGAAATAAAAATAACAAAATTAAATTTATAAAACAATACAATCTTAACAGAATAAGATAAACCCATCTTTGTGTTTAAAATGGAATAATAATATTTCATGAACAATTAAACACATTTGCACATGCACCACCGGTACTCAACAAACTTAAACTCTAAAAATTTCAGGTACATGTTCAAACATTATATTATTAGGTTGTAACAATTAAAGAATACAATATACTTACCATTTTGAAATGTCCGAATTGCCTACTTTAACCAATTATCTTTAGAAATCCAATACAATTAAATTCCCTGTGATGTCAACACAGCTAGAAATTCCCTGCACGTTGCTACTAGCCTTTACTTTAGTTTGTCTAAATCTGACATTTGAACTAGCGCACATATACCTTTTGGCGCACCCAACACTTCACAGATGGCTCTCTAGGCGTCACATAGTCTTTGTTGAATGCTGTCTGAAGTCTGAACCCTGAAGCACGTCTCATAGTACCCCTATTCGGATGACAGCAATGATAAATTGGGTGATGGGAATGGAATGGAGTAAAATTCGTTATGTCTGCCTGGCAACTAAGCGACTTCACTTTGGGTTTGAGGCTGGTTGTGTTGTATGTTGTGTTGTGAGGTTTGTCTTTTTGCTTCAATTAGTTCGTAATTAATTGTCTTGTCATTCCTTTTGCTTTGTTATTAGTACGCGTACCAAAGAACTATTTCTTAAAGGAAGGTTGGTGCTGGTGCGGTGTCTTGAAACACTGCGAGAAAATGAAAGGTGTTTGCCTAATTACATGGAGTCGAATGAATTTGTTATTTCTTCATTTGCTACGACTTTTTACCTTTGTTTCCTTCCTTTATCATTCCTTGCGCCTTTTTATCCACCCATTATCTTTGGTGAATAGATGTCTACAAAGGACACAAAAATAGTACCAGGATACCAGAGGAATGAATGCTAGATCTAGGCTGCTTTGCCGTTGTATTTCTGTCCTATACGTCAATTTCTACACATAAATCGGGTTTTTTCTCAGACTGTATGATAAAAAGATACAATATCTTGACTAAACTGACCATAGCTTTTTTGGCTATTATTCGACAGTCTATAACTTCAATTTGACAATGAGTATCATTTCCTATTCTTTGCATGAAAGTTAAAGGCTCTAGTAATTGCATTCCAGACTATGTACATACATAATCATAATCAAAATAAGACTCCCAGTTTTTTCGTCGTCATCCTTCATACAACGTATGTTTTCTTCACAACTTGCTTAAAATTATCATGAGGCAAGCAAGGAAAGGCTAATATAAGATCAACGATAAGTTAATCTATAACGCATAAAGGTTTCCTCTGCCTGTATAGCATATTCCTCTATAATCTATCTCAGTGTTCATTCTTCAATCTCATCGTAATACTTTTTTTCTTGAACATAGTCATTCATTCAGACAGTATACTTTGGTTTTTTCTAGTATACATTTTTTTCTTGTTTGAAAAAACTTGATTTTTTCACCTTCATCCACCTCCACCTGCGAAGCATAAAAGCTATCATTCGGCATTTCGTTAGAACCTAGCCACCTAGTCTAGTGAACTATTCATGAAGCTTTAAATTAGGTATGCAAAAGAAACGGCGAAAAAAGGCTTGCTGTTGTTTTAATGGAATAATCTCTAATGCTCTTACGCCAGGCTTTCTGCTGGCTTTTAGAGTTAAACAGTTACCCTGTTACACCAGCGGTAAGAGCAGTTAGCATACAGGAAAAAAAACCTTGGGATATTGCTTATGACATAACATGAGTTGAATGAAAAGAGCACCACCATTCTTATTTGGGCAACCGGGAACAGGGAAGTAAAAAATGAGTATTTTTTTATATTAGTTATTTAGAAAAATGATAACTTGACTCGAACTCGACATAGTATTAAGACAAAATATGCACTTCCTATACCCCTCCCCTCTAACAATATAAAAATATACTATAATTTCAGGTGAGTGACTACAATTTTGACGCTAGATTGCTAGGTTCATGTTATCTAATAATAAGCATTTTCCATTCTATTCCATACTCTACACAAAAGAAACAAAAACTTTCAGTTTTTTTATGAGCAAACTAAAACTGACATAACATAACACGCTCTTATTATATAGTCCATAATACAAGACGTAATTCATCAGGATACATTCCAAACCTTTTCACATGGGACTTTAGTAAAACATCATATAACAAAAAAATGTTTCGTCCTGTCATACAGCTTTTAAGTGTTATGTACACTTACCTGTTTTGTTCGTTATTATACACGACGTATAGACTACTTTTCACTGACCGTAAACTACGCGTTTTATAGCAATTTATAGTCGAAAGCATAGAGCGTTGTTCATATTTCGTTGTTCTGAGTTGTGTGAACGGTTGTAATGTTCTCATGCGATGTAATGTAAGAAAGGTAAAGGGTATGGCATGTGTGAACACAATAATATTGACTTTGTTATGTGGAGAAAAAAAAATACTCCAGTCATGTCGTGGCGTTTATTTGGTGGATTGGATGCAAGTCCCTCCATCATACAATAAGAAACTCAAACGGTGAGCCTTGGTAATGCATACCGCACGACGGGTAGCTTCATAAAATAATATCGGTTTTCTATTTAATATTCATCAGCCCGAGTCCCGTCATAGTTTTTTTGTGTGCTTATTGTCAAGAACTCTTTTTTGTCGAAGAGAGAATACCGTATTCTCGCTAATTATCGCAGCTGCGTTAATTAATTTTTTGATCCTAGAAGGGACTGCGTTAATTAGAGAGG
>JAQIWN010000592.1:0-29726 GCA_034699025.1 Entomobrya cf. arborea Gr-Col-00668 | reverse complement strand
CCATATATTTTATGTATGGTAGTATATGATGCTTAGCACGCCGCCGGGTGAATATAGCATATGAGAAATATAATATACAGATAGAAATGGACTTTGAACCTTAACTGAAAGGGTACCTTAAGATTTACAAGAATGGTGATTTGACTGGCTAACGTACAGTTAAATATAGGTACATGACACATACAACTTTACTTATCAACCAAAATGGTGTCATTATTTATTTTAAATGATATTTTAAAGTGAAATAGAACCCCCTTTTTTATCAAATTTTGTATGCCTAAATTAATGCCAAAATTAAAGATGAACCCTAACTGAAAATGAAATTTATCGATTTCCAATTTATTGCTAAATTTGAAGGTGACCTGAAGGTTAGTTATTGACTTTTGGAATTCCTAGTTACACCCGTTCCCATATATCACTTATGATAATACACGTCCATACAAGTTATGAAATAATTATACCACCAAACATGTAACTTCCATTGATGCTAAAAATCAAGGTGGATTGAGGAGATGGTGGTGGTGGTTGGGGTACCACCACTTCTCTGCCATATATTCAGAACACATTGATCGTATCACTTTTTCCAACTCCAAAATTATGCCAATTTTTATCTTTAAAATTCTAAAATCTCCTTCTAAGCTATGACTCCTCCATTTACTATCGACTTTTTCAATTCTAAAAATTTTTCTACCACTTTCGGAAACTTAAATTTAAAAAAGAAATGGTTCCACTTACCTTTTTTCAATAAAGAAAATTCTCTTCCTTGAATGTGTAGAATAAAACTGCGGAACTTGGTTTGGTGTGGTTGTGTCGAGCTTCTCGATGTATCTGATATTCAGAAATGAGAACTGATGTGACGTAGTATTCGATCCGAAAAAGTACAAAAAAAACCCGTGGGTGGACTGCGGTGGAGTATAAGGTTTAAGGAATTGCTGTGTGTGTAGCGAAGAACGAGATAGAAATGAATGGCGCAATAAGCTGCTCGGGAGTCATATAGCAAGAAAAAAAGTTGTACATTTATATGCTTCTCTACCAAATATATATATTCTCATACTTGTAACTTGTGTATTTAAGCATGTATTATAAAATACAACGTTGATAATCTCTCCTCTCTGTAGTATTTCTGGTTAAGGTTCTAGATTATAGTACTCTTGAAATAAAATTGTTCTATAGATTGAATATGAATATGTGTGCATGATGATGAAAAGCATGAGAAATTAAAATGGTACAGTTTGTTTAACTTTTGTAAAAAAAATATGGCTACTTATGTGATTCAAATCCCATTAAATAGTATAGTTAGTTATTATTCATATTTTATAGTTATTAACTACTTGACATTTTTTTTGTGAGGTTAATGTATACAAGATAAGCATAATATATATATAGATATTGATGGAGTATGTATCGGTATGCATATTTTTTTTATCATAAGCTGGCATGGGGCATTGATTTTATAATGTGTTCATTTTATTGTGCATTGCAAAATATATATGTAAAAAGAGAGAAGAGCAAATAGCACAAGAAAACGGTGACCATCGCTATCAATACCACCACCACCGTTGATTGGACTTCAACATTAACTAGTTCACTTGAATAGGAGTCGTCATAAGGATTAATGTAGCCTCTCGTACTCTCATCGTCTTCATCCACATTAAACAATATTACTCATACATCAAATGTTATCAATTTAGTAGTCAGGCAACCACTTTTCAACTTTTTTTGTATGACTTCTTGGTTTGGTTCTCAAGTTGGTTGGACTGGATGGACTATGTCAAAGAATTGCATGCTTTTCTTACAAGTAATATTATTCTTCCTGAGCTGAAGTAGAATTTTTTTTCTGTAAAGTGAGCAGAGCTCTTTTGTCTGATGAACTGAAGTTATACATACATGTAATGATATTTATACATGCCTCATCGTTTTGGTCGTCAAGTCAAGTAAATAATCTGCTTGAATGCAATATTACATGGCTAACTTCTTTTTGGTGCTCTTCGAAAGATTAGGAAGCGACCAACCAACCTAGCCGACAAGTATACCAGACAAGGCAGGCCAGGCCGTGAACGTTGAACAACTTGTCTTTACCGAATCGTCATCATCGCCAAAGAAAACTGAAGACGTCTTGTCTTTTGTCACCTTATCACCACCATTCATGAAAATAAGCAAATAAAAGATTCTCTTACTGAAATACAATCGCTTGTTATATTCTACACCATAGTTATTCAATAAATTAGAATGCAGTTGTTTTAAAAATAATGTTAAGAAAAAAAAATTGCTCCAAGTTAAAATCTTGGTATCATATATCATATTGCTTATCATATCATATAGAATGATGTCTACCAACTGGCTAGAAACTGAAAGGTTATTGATTTGTTGGAGAGTTTACGTTCAATTTGGAATATTGTAAAATATACATATGTAGAGATGGCAGGCAATTTTAATGGAATTGTCTACAAATTTATTTTGAAATTTGATTTTTTCAAGATACCAGAAAAAATAGAAAACGCAGTGTCGAGACGAGAGCAAAAAAAATAACAAAATGTTTGTGTTTGCTTTTGATTGGGAAATTGGGATCAGAAACCAGATCGACCAGATTTTCTGTTTTTTATTTTATTTTACTTGTTTACCAGTCCCTAAACTTGATTAGGTAGGTATGACATGATATAGAAGTAAATATTGCATGCAACACAACAATTTAATACATTGTTTTTGTTGATATCAATTTGGACGAAAAACAAAGAGACCGGACAAAGAAGCCTTTTCAGTTTTCTTTTATGCACATAATATTATTAGCGTTTAGCATTAGTAGATAATTTCGGTTCATTGGTGTAGATGGTAGATATATGAATTCTGCTTACGCAGAGGCTTAAGTAAGATTTATCCCGACATTGGAAGCTTTTTAACTGTACTATGAGCCACACAAATCTTAAATTAGATGTACATATAATAAGTAACATAGTAACATGCTACGCATACTTGAATAGTTGATAAAATATTCCAATACGACTACACTATACATCATTTCATAATCACATACATTAAAGAAGGAAAATGATTCTGTACTCACGATCAATAAATTCGTAATGCGTTGTCTGAAATCTTTAGCCTTTTAATTTTAACTGGAAAATCAAAAAAAATGCTCAAAATGATTTTTTTTAAATAACGAATGGAAGACTTGTCTTCAGGGTTTACTTATAAATAAATTTAACAATTTTCTCGCAAGTTTGTCGTTGAGAGAAACATGATTGTGACATTGAAGCATAGTTAGGATTGGGGCGATGAGAGACTGTAGAAAAAAACAGCAATATGCAATCAAACTAAAACCGTTCTAAAACTAAACGTACACCATGGAAACAATGGAAGAGCTAATAGTGGAGTTAATGGAAGATCTAGTGCAAGCATAGTTGGAAATTGGAAAAGCTAAAACAAGTGTATGGTGTATGAGAAGAAATTAGTGAAAAAAATACTATATTATTTTGCAAAAGGCAGCTAAATGATAGATGAGTATGTATGATATTTTGTCTTTCACCTTTTAAGCCCTGAGTCATAGTCACGTGAAAAAATCATAGTACATATAACACAGAGTTCACCTTAACTATCGCGTATATTTATTTTTATTTGCCCATTTTAAATGATTTCTGATTCATGAACCTTAAGACAAATAAAATGTATTTTTAAACGAGAAATTGTTCGTTTTCATTATGCAGTATATATTCGTGATTTTCTTTTTATTTCCAAAAAGTGTTTTAGGAATAGTACATTATGCTATTTTCATAGTGTATATTTTAAAGTGCATGTATACTTTACTGTCCCCTTCCGTTTTTTAAATTTAATCAATACAACAATATCATCATACATTACAACATGTAGGAAATATTATATAATAAATAGTATAAATATATTATCATCATCGTTATCATTATTATTACGCATATAATAATATTATTAATAAGTAATTATCGTAGTATTATACATACACCTACATATTTATTTTTACTATATTTTTTAATTTTTACACATAGCAAAACGGGTTTAAATATCACGGTCATCATCATTTTAATAATAATGTACTTCATATAATATATACCTACAAGTATTTCTATTATGCTTTCATATATATTTATTTCATTTTAAATGCTTCTTAACCTGGAGCAGGACCATTCAATTAAACCGTCCCACAGCATAACAACAATTTCAATAACAACGAAAAAATAGTATTAGACAATAAAAATTGTGCAAGATTAGAAGACAAGCCACCAAAATAAACCAAACTAAATCCTTCAAGTCATATAAATTTCCTTTCCCCACCACGTATCCACCCCCTTTTTATCTTTTGTTGATTTACAATAAAGTAATTCTTATATTACAACACCCATCATGATACCAATACCAATTTTTAAACTAGTGTTATTTTAATTTATTAATTGTAATCAACATAAATCATCTTTCTTTTTCAAAGTAAGAATGGATTTAACGAAAGAATTATAGAGAGGTTTTAATGTGACATTTTTTGTACACATTTTGATGATTGATTATCTACTTTTCTTTCTAAATAAGAAACCAAAAAATTTAAACATCGAGTGGTACAACTTAGCATTTTTTAGATGACGTCGACAACAGAGCTCTTTCTGTTTCCAACTTCCTTCACTGTTTAGCAAGTAGAGGTTCCTTCGTTATATAAATAACAGAAAGGGTAATTATCTTTAACAACAACAATTTACTTCCCTTCGTCAACCTTCTTGCTATTTTAAAGTGTAATAAATAATAATATTTTTTTAAATGCTATGGGTTTAACAAGAGTAATAATAACTTTATATACATTTTCTTCACTGTGTCTGGTTGTAAATAAGGTTTTACTTCTAAAGAAGGAAGATAATATCCATACGAAAACAACAATAATTAGTAGCTTTTGAAATAATCTTGCAGTGTTTTTGAATAATCATTATGATTCCTACTACCACTGTTTCATGGCACAAGCACCCATCATCACCTAATTTACTTGTAACTCCTTCCAATATACGACGATATTAAATGATAGTTTTAATGATAACTTTTTAAAATACAAAGGTCACACCCTATTATAATATTTTGCTGTACAAAAAATGGGCTACACACACTTTTATGCTTGATATATTTTGTCATTTGGTTAGACTTAGTCAAGAAAGAAAACAATTACTATGAGCGACAACACGTCATTGTCAATTATTAGAATGTCAAATTGAGTATAGTTCTGAAGCACTTGTAATAACAATCATACAAACCAGATTACAGGGATGTAATGACAGCCAACAATAAAAAACGAGAAAGTGGAGAGAAGAAAGGCAGCAACTAACTAAAATACATTTATTTCAACAATAACGATAGAAAATGATTGAAATGTCTGACTAATATATTTGTTTTAACTTTTAAATCAAGTGAAATATTAACCATTAAATTAAATAACATTATTATTACTTTCCGACTAGAAACCCAAGCCCAGAGCGGGAGATCAACCTAAAAAACTGGATGTTTGTTTCCTCTATTATGTTTTAATTTATTAATTAACTTGCTTTTATGCGATTTTTTGCTTGTGTGTATATTATGTATGTACCAAAGAAAAAATACAGAAAAAAGAATAACATTATCAACAAAATTTATATCAATATAATAGTAACTATAGTGATTATTACAAGTAATATTAAAGAATAATAGTAAGTATTGATTATGATAATCATAACGAGGTAGATAAAACGTTCCTAGCAATCAATATATTATTATGACCTTTCCACTTTTTAGTCAATGCTCGTCCCTGTTCCAAAAAACTAAGTCGTTTGTGTGTGTGTGTCGTGTTAAGAGTTTTAACATTACAGTGAAAGTGTACACCCCTTTTTATCGCCAAAGCACTTTTAGTTTTACTTTACATTGCAACAAGAAATTAATAGTGAATTCTACGAATAATAATTTAATAACAGTTGAAGTTATAATTTCTCAGTTCATCCATTGCTGACAATTTGGTGCTCCACATAAGCAAGGGATTTTGTGTTGGTCGTCCTCAACCTCAAATTTATAGTCATATGACAGCTCTTCCCCTCGAGAGATTCGTCTGTTGGCGAATATGATTATTCTGAGATCACGGTCTACCTCTACCGTCTCGGTGACACAGTTCGGATTACAAGAGTGATTAATATAGCGAGCGAGTCCACCGCACAATGTAGCATCAATTACGCGGTTTTCGTCCAACCGAAACATGTAAATTCCTCGATTCTAAACGAAGTAAATATTGTTATACACAATCAGTCTAATATTCCTTCAAATAAACGATGGACAACCGTCGGAATAGTAATATTCAATATTCAGACTTACTTGTGCTTCATATTTTTTCTCCCTCAGTTCTGCCAATTCAGGCCGAATCACTTCGCCGATGTACTCAATAACCATTGTATGTTTCTCAATATCTCTGGCAGCATATAAACCAAGTCCTTGAATCTTTGACCTACAACCGAGGCAAATAAAAAAGAGCAAATTTAGCTCAATGTTGATTTCAAGAAATTATTTTGCAAAATAAGCATACAAAGACATTCAGGGGCAGGGGATCTCACCTAGCCAAGTACACGTTGTTTCGCCACTCTTGCTTCATCTTTTTATATTGTGATGACTTGGAATGTACAAACTGTTTAGAGTAGGGACATGCCGCTTCACTTGACATCACAGTAGATGTGCTCAATGTAGACCGTGATGGTCTGGTCCTTTGAGTTTGTGGTCTTTTGAAATGAGTCCTCAGTTTAGGCTCAGATCTCGCGCAGCCAGTTGGATTAATCGCTAAGGGCAGCTCTAACAATGGATTCCGTCCGTACTTAAAATGATAATCCGTTAGCGTTTCAATGCCAGGAAGTGATTCCAGCACCTGTGAAATTAATTTACGGTTTAGTATTTGTTTCAATTAATTAAAAGTAAAAAAATCATATTGTTTTAGTAGTGTTGAGGTATGATAAAAGCCCCAGCCTACCTTAACAATGGATGGTTCTGTAAGTCCAAACAAATCTTCGCCGGTAATATACTTTGGGAAAACTTTGATAATTTCTGCACAGTTCCGTAATCTCGAAATAGTTTCCAAAATTTGAAACCAAGCTGCCTGCGCCGTTTGCGCTTTGACAACATGCTCTTTGTATCCTTCTTCTTGTGCTGCTATTCTGAATTCTGGTTTTCCATCAACGTCATGAATGGAACAAATATACTGACACCGCTTGTTCACTTTGCGCATGCTCCAGTAGAAACGAGCCTAACAAATGAAATTGTAAAAAATAAAATATATTCTAAGTCTCATATTTCAATACAATATCAATTAGTTATGATTTAAATGTGTCCAAATTACTTACAATTTTGTAACCGATTGGATATATAAAGTTGGGAGTGTGAAACGCTAGAAGCTGATGAGGTAACAACTGTCCAACGTTCAAGAATATCAAGGAGCCTACCCGAAGCAAGTGATGTTGATCTGCATGATGCATTACGGCTGCTACCTGTTTATTCTCATCTCGCTGAACATAAACTCTCCGATAAACTGAAAGCGTTGCCAACTCATTTTCCTTCTCCCCTTTCGGTATGTGAACAGGGCAATAGATCGATTTGTTCTTGTAGAAAATACAGCCTTCTTTCGTTGCACAACCCAAATGATAGACAGAGGAGCACCGAGTTTTAAAACACTTCACCGTGGCCCCCTTTTGTTTACAGAGCACACACGACAGCGTTAGACTTTGCTTTAGAGCTAACTCCACGTTGACCAAAGCTCCATTCTCTGTCTCGTATACATCGTCCGACCACAACGCGCAGTTCAAGTGTGCCCACTTGTCCACATCAAAGTTTAGCAACCTTAAATGTAAATGGAAGTCAGGACATACTTATACATATTCAACTCAAACATATGTATTAAAATCAATTGTACAATTATTCTTACCTTCCAGGTCCATTTGAAACCCCATCACCCTGCTGATGACAAAATATGCATTCCCTATCGTCCAACGGCATCTTAGTTGGCGTAGCTGTAATTCCCAATCTAAACAGCATATCTGTTACTTCCTTGTCTGTTGGCTTCTTATATCTTGTTGGTGGTAAAAATGTGCTTCCCCAAGTTCTGTAGCGACTACCCTTCCATTTCTTGTCTGACTTTTGGTCGCCAACTGTTGCTTCTAATACTTCCTCTTTCACCTTCGTCTTAACTCCATCTGTCACACCAATTTGAATTTTATTCTTCGCTTTCTGATCTTTCAACTTTTCGTTCTTGATGTTTTTCTGATCTCCGGGATGACTAACTATTGCTGCTGCCTTCTCTTCATGGCTGATGGTCACACCATGAGTGATAGAAAATTGCATAAGGCAAGCTGAACTGCAGAAATAAAAATCAGTGTCTATTGCGGCTGCAGCTCCTTCACTTCCATTCAACTGAGCAGATGGAATGCTAGGAAAATCGGAAACCTTCTTTCTGATAACATTATTCAACACTACCACATCACAATGTCGACAAAATTTTGCAGCACCATTCAGAATACTTTGAATGTCAATTTTTTCCTTCCCATCTTTCCCTTTGATGGTGTACAAGTGGGACTTTTGATCTGACAAAACTGATGATGCACTACTTCCTCCACCCCCACTTTTGTCCATCACTTGATATGTTGGCGCCGCGATAGAGAGCACATTAGCCAGATTTCTGAGCAGCCCTCTGATATCTTCGGCAGCGGCTGAACTGAGTGTCAGTGTAACCGTGATGTTGCCAGCGTCTTTAAGTGGTGTAACAGAACGAAGTTTTGCTGCGTTTAGATCCTTCATTAAACCATTTTTATTTTCCTTATCGATGTCCTTGATGTTCGTTTCCTTTGCCAGGATCAACTCTTGTTTAGACTTAGGATCAATAGGCACTGGTCGGATGGGAATAGGCACAAATAGAGGAATTTCAGGGGAAATACATCTTTCCAAGTCCCTGTCTATGTCTTCGTCAATGTACTTTAAACCTGGGTACATATTCAAATTTTCCCACGCAGTACATTCGGGTGAAGACGCACTTACGATGGTGTCGGGAGTATCTGTTTCACGAACCGGAGAAGGCGTACGATTATCAAGGCGAATCTTTTCGGTGAAGTTGCCCAGTTTTGGAGTTGCAAATTCCTGGAAGTAAAAGCCCCTGTGAGTAGGCAGCGGTTTAGGCTGGGGTTTTGGTGGATCTGGTCCGTAAGGACGAGTATTATAAAAATCTGCTTTGTTGGGTAGACGTCCTTTACCAAGCTGTCCCGTCAAATCCCCAAGATATGTATTGTAATTTTTCTGGGAAAGTTTAGAAATGTCCCCCACTCCAGCAAGCGCACAAACATTAAAGTTGTTGCTTAGCTCAGGCTCAACAATTCCAATTGGTGACAGTTGACGCAGCTGTGTCATAAATGTTTCAAGAAATCCATCAAAGTCATCTTCCGGTCGACCAGCTTTTCTTGGTCGCTTCTTTGAAACTGGACTCTCCTTGTTATTTGTCAAACTCTGTTTCCGCTTCGCATTGTACTGACGACGTTTTAGCTTTTTGGCATCTTCATCACTGGTCTTTTTCGAGCTGGCAGGAGAAATTGTCGTAGTTGTAGCACTTACAGCTGCACTACTACTCACACCCGCATTAGGATCTGCACCCACCGTAGCGATAATATCACCGAGCTTATTATCATGGGTTTGAAGCATGTTTTGAGTAGCCTCTTGAACTACCGCTATGATGGCCTCCTTCGTTGGATCCAGAGTTGGAGTAGCTGGAGTCTGGATTGGAACTGGAATCGGAGCAGAAACTGGAACTGGAGTTGGAATTGGCACTGGAGCTGATATTGGAACAGGAGCTGGAGCTGAAATTGGAACAGGAGCTGGAGCTAAAATTGGAACAGGAGCTGGAGCTAAAATTGGAACAGGAGCTGGAGCTGAGATTGGAATAGGAGCTGGAACTGCAACTGGAACTGGTTCTGGAAGCGGTGGTTTTACATCAACAACTGTTTCTGTGATCGGAGGAGTCGAACTAATAGGTATACTTGATTGTGAACAGTCTGAAATTAAAACAAAACGTGATTAGGTACTTACATTATATGCAAAGTAGTGTCTTAATCTTAATCCATTTAACTTACCGTCAGTTAGCATAGGTTCCGCTTTGATTGTCGGCCTTGTCAGAGGAATTTGGGCTGGTACAGACTGGACCGGTGTAGTTGGCGTCGTTGGCCTCAAAATAGGTGTTGGTTGAGGTATTCTAGTAGCGGCCTCTGACAAGTGGGAAGTATGATGACTAGGGCGACTCGAGAGGCATGATGTCAATGAAAATCCAACGTTTTCGGATGCTTGTGTCATACTCGCACAGCCAGTATTTTGAAGAAGTTGTTTCAACAGAGCATTTTGTGACTGGGATTCTGCTTGCGATTGGTGCTGATTGACTATTTGAAGAGAAGTCGCAGAATTGGAAGAAGGCACTGAAATTGCAGCTGGAATAGCTATGTTGGAAATGGCATTAATGCTTCCAAGTGCTGTTCCGGCACCTGTATCATTGATCAAAACTGCTCCACCACCAGCATGAGTGGCTGCTACCATGGGGACTGTATGATGCACTATTGTTCCTCCTTGCTGTTGTTGAATTTGCATAGGAATTTGATGTGGAATTTGAATCGAGGAAGGATGATTGCCATGTCCACTTACTCTAACGCCCATAGGCGCGTTCACTGGTTGTGTTGTGTAGATAACTGTTGCTGACGTTGGTGGCTGTCCATGCGTGCTGCTAGGCATATGAACCTGCTGTGCTCCAGGGAAATTCGAGAATGGCACTGAGGTGAAACCGACCGCAACAGGTGTTGGTTGTGGTTTCATAGATGATGGTACCAAAGTGACGGACGCTGAAGGCACTACTGACGTGTACGAAGCGGGAGGCATGGACGTGGGAGGAATAAGACTAGTAGCTGTTCCTGGTGGTGGAACTGTAACAGTAGGAGGAACAAATGTGACTGCTGATGCTACTGTGGAGGATGAACTGGAAGCTCCCATCAATGGTTGTCTCATAACATTGGTCAGGCCTTGTGTCATAGTTGAAGACACTCCTGAAACCACTGCAGATGACATTACGGAAGTTAATGGATGATGTTGTTGCCGGTTTTGTTGAGGAGGGTGAAGTGGCGCTGCAACAGACACCTGTTGAATTATTTGTGGTGGAAGGGGACCTTGACTACCCAGGGACATGTGCACAGTTGGGGGAGGTGGTTGCACTTTTTGATTTGTCATCGTCATCGTCAAGGGAACGGATTTTACTGCAGTCACCTGACCACCCTGTCCTGGTGACATCACTGATGATAATGTGAACGTAGCCAATGGTGGTCTCAGACTTACTGATGTCACATTTGGTCTCACTGCATGTTGCTGAGTAGGGACAGCCTGTGGGACATTGATTAATCCTGCAGAAGTTGGTAATGACATCACTTGGGCCGTAGTAGCCACTACAAAAGCACTAGAAGTTGACACCGGATGCGTTTTGATTGTAGACGTCGTGTTTCCTGAATGACTATTTACTGCCGTTGTAAGTGCAACCATTGCAGGCGACGTTGAGGCCACTGAAGATGCGGCATTCACGACTTTAGCTATCGAGTTCACCATGGCTTGCACTGAAGACACGACTACCACAGGTGGAGGTGGTGGTGGAGGAGATTCTTTCACCGAGTTCGAAAGAGGTGACGCAGAAGATACTACGGCAGCAACAGCAGTTTTAACTGAATTCTTTACGAGCAGAGATTCCTGTGAGGTTGATGTTGTTGGTGGGGCTGCTGCTGATGTGACAGCAATGTTTGCTGGAGCTGAGGTTGTTGTCAGGGGGTGTAAAGAGTTGGACGCGTTAAAATGAGCAGCTGCTACTCCATCAACCTTTGCAGTGTTAACTGAACCTGCTCCAGATGTTGTTGTTGTCGACGGTAGCACCGACGCTGTAGAGGAAGAATTTGAAACTGTTTTCACTGGAGACAGGGTGCTCACACTCGTCGCAGAAGTATTGGAAACACCAGCAGACACAAGAACACTTTTCACTGGCACAGATTCACTTTGCCTCACTGCTGCCGCTGTAACACTGGCATTGTCTGTTGAATTCGACGAAATCGTCGACAATGACGCTGACCCTGTTGAAGATTGCACTGAAGGTGGAGGATTAATAGCATTTGAAGAACTTTCCCCATCGACTACGCCGTGATTTGGAGACTCATTATTCAACTCCGTGCTTGTAGTGTTCACAGTAATAGTGGTGGCTTGAGTGGCCACTTCAGAATCAGATACAGAGTTGCTTGCAGTTGTATTATTGTTGTTGCTCGCTTGCACACTCTCATTGATTACCGAAAAAGGACTTCCACCTTTTAATCCCATTTTATGCACCCCGTCGGACCAAGAGAATGTTGGGAATGGAAGAATTTGATGATTCTGTCCACCGCCACCACCTCCTCCACTAGCAGCGGAAGTGACTACATACTCTCCATGAGTTGGAGTTATTGGTGGAGCACAACTCGTGTAAGCGTCTAAACTGAACTGACCACTATCCATACTAGTTGGTGGAGCATGAGAAGTAGGAACTAAATTCATACTTTCTAGATGGCCATGCTGTTGTTGCTGCTGTTGGAGTACCACATTGCTTCCGATTGGAGTATGTGGTCGGCTTCCACCAGCAGTGCTTCGTGGAGTCATGGGATTCTCCACACTTTGCGGTCTGTCTGCCATCATTGGACTTGGCGCTCCAATGCTACTACTTCCTGATGGTCTTCTCATGGGTGAAGATGCTGGAGACACTCTGTTTTGCACCATTTGCATTACAGCTGACTGATTACTCGTTGGTGGACTTCCCAACCCACCGACCGGTGTCATAGGAGAAGGACTTCTCATGTTCATGTTGATATTTGTAGCAGAGTTTGGACTCTGGGAGGGGAAAGGTACTCTCGCACCAGAAACGTAATGTTGTTGAGGTGCTCCAACTGGCGACATTGGCATTCCAGACATGGAATTGGGGAACTGCTGAGGACCTTTAACTCTTGCCAGAACCTCTTGACTAATCCCAACCCTCTGGAATCTTTGAGGAGATGACATGTGACCGGCTAACATTTTCATCTGTTCTGCCTGTCCAGGTCCCATTACTGCTCTCATCCTTCCCATTTGTTGTTGATGTTGCATAGGGATCATATTAGGATTTATTCCACGAACAATCATTATACCAGGTTGATTGCCAACTTGGTTTGGTCCACCAGGCTGTTGCTGTACAATTATCTGTTGATGTGAACCAGGAGATCCAACATTTGGCGAAGACATTCTCATCTGCACCTGCCCACCTACCGGTAATCTGATGTTTTGAGGCATTTGTCCAGACATCATTGGTCTCATGTTGGGGTCATTGGATGGACTAAAGGGCATATCATCCATAGTCCCACTATGCTGCCCTGGATTTACAATCACTCTTGGTGATGTTTGACTCAATTGTGCTGAGTGTGGTCCTGGACTGGGTGTCAGAGGGCTTGCCATTGGGCTATGTTGCATTAGGGGGCTTGGTGATGGCCCACCTTGCATTCCTGGAGAAGAGCTCATATGCATTGGGCTTTGAGGTGTAGAAGAATGCAACGGTGAGTTAGCCGAGGATGGTCCTAATGGTGACATTTGTGCTCCCAAATTGTTTTGTGGATTACCTCCCATCATTTGTTGTTGTTGCTGTTGCTGCTGTTTCTTTTGTTGCTTATTACGGTATTCCTGAGTTGTGTTGCCATGCTGACGATTTTGCTTTCTGACATGATCTAACTGCTTTTGTAATCCGTTCAACTCTCGTGTAATTCTCTCCAACTCCATATTGTCTTGCTCACTCAACTGCGAGTTGGTCTTTTTCAATTGTCGCAGTTTACCATTTATTGTTTTCTTTTGCTTTCTCAACTTTGCAACTTCCGTTTCCACAGCCTTTAAATTCATTGCAAGCTGTTGTTGCTGTTGAAACAGCCACTGTTCATACTGAATCTGTACCTGTCTATCTTGCTCAGATGTTATGTGCTCAGGGGGAAGGGGTGGTGGTGGTAACAGTGTGAGATTCATTCTCATCTGATTACCCTGCGTTCCCGGTGCGCCCCCTCCCAAAGGTCCATGCTGGACATCCATCCCACCAGGTGTAGATGGACCTGGTTGTTGTACAGGAGGTGGGGGTTGATGTTGTTGCTGACTCACTATCTGCTGGCCATTTGGGCCACTTTCTATTTGCCAGTGTTGCGGTGGAACAACTCCTTGCATTTGAGTCAACTGTCCCGTTGCATTTCGAATAAATACTCCAGGTTGCTGAGAAGACATAGCATTTCCAACCATGTTTGGTGGCGACAAGCTCACTGGAAGATTGGACGAGGAGAGCACGTCAGCTTTCAATCTTTCAAAATCAAAGTCACTTAGTAGAGGTTCTTCAGGTGCAGCGCCCATCAAGCCAGGCGCATGAGGAGGAAGCTGTTTTTGCTGTTCTCGTTTTTCTTGTTCCAACAAATCCTCCAGTAACAACGGTTGCTCCTGTAGCAAAACAGTATAAATAGTAGGCTTAGAAATTGTTATTCGTCACAACAATGCAGGGTTCATAATTCCTTCATTCATTTTACTTTTGCTAACATTAATCTTTGTATTTTACAAGCCAAAAAGCATTGACAATTCATTATATACTAATGAGTAAGCGAAATTAGTAGAAGAAAACAAGTTTTATTGTTGCGTAATATTAGTTTTTGAAAGGAAAAGTTACATAAATTAAAGCCTTTGTGAATTGTGTATTTACCTGTAGAAGAAGAGTTCTACGCTGAGGTGGAGTCAAGTGTAAATGGGTATTAGCGTTAGAGGGAGAAGCAAGTGAAGAAGGGCGAATGGCAGGACCTCCACCTACAACAACCCCACTGAGACCTGCTAAAGGACTCCTCAGTCCTGATAAGGCCGATGGAATAGTACTGGGAACCACACCACCGACACCACCACCATTTCTAATCCCAACCATCTACGTACGTAGTAGTAGTAGCATAGTCATTCCCAACAGCAGCAGCGAATGTTACAAAATGAGTCAATAATGTTACAAGCGAAAAATGGAACTTTAAATAATAATATAGATAAGGTTGAAGATATAAAAGAGCAGAAATACAAATGAAAAAGAATGTAGCGAAGTACTAATTTTTTACAAGTACCATTTAGTTTATGCACATAAAAAGGGAAATAAATGTATAAAAATATTTCATGTACCTGAGGACGACCGGGATATGGAGGAGGTGGAACTGGATACGGCGGTGGAGGAGGCTGCTGATGCTGTGTTGGTCGAAGTAGGGCATCTTGGTGAGATGAATGTGGAGGTGGAGGACCAGCTGTTGAAGCGTTATGCATGAATGAAGAGTTTGGTGGGGACAGAATATGCGTGACATTGGGTTGACTACTGAGTCCATCTGAGACTTTGGTCAGCGGTGAACTTGACTTGGCGGTCAGGCTAGCAAAATCTGCACTCGTAATGTTGGGCTCCTTTTTATCACCTTCTTTGATGTCCACCTCATTCTTTCTTTCTTCTTCTTTTTCATCTTCTTCCAAATCTAAATTATCCAAAATATTGGTTTTCTCCCCACCCACCACATCATCCAACTCAGAATCGGCGTACTCCAAAATGTTGAAATCATCGCCCATTCCAAGCAACTCATCATCATCCATGCCGAGATCTGCGAGTTCAGATGGCTCTCCCTCCACACCATGGTCACTGTTATGCTCTTGTTCTAATTTTTCAAGTTCTTCTGTGACACTATCTGGCAACTCTTGATGGTCTGACATGGAAGCAGAAGGTGGCTCCGGTGATACGGATCTTGGCATCGAGTCAGGTTTACCACCACTAACGGGCGCAGGTTTAGGAGGGGTAGGAGGAGCGTGACCAGCCGCTGCAGCAGCAATAGCCGCAGCTTGTGAATTATGCATAGAATGTGAACGAGATATTTGAGGAGCACTCACAGATACGCTCGCTGGAGCATTCAGAGGACGACCTAATTGTTGAGCAAGCATAGGAGAAGTAGTCACTGAAACATCAGCGGGCATTCTTTGTTGTTGCTGTTGTTGGGCAACCAAATGATCGTAGGAATCTAAAGAATTACGTATCTGAGATGTTGGAGGAGGCGGTTGTGAAACGCTTCCTGGCGAAAATTGATTGAAACCGGGTGGTCTTTGTTGCGACATTCCTTGTTGTTGTTGTATGATTATGCTTCGTTGCTGATGTTGAAGAAGAATCCTGGCTCTGGGATCCATTCCTGGTGATCCGAGCCTAAACTCAACCATACCAGGAGGAGGAACTCTTTGTCCGGCTTGCGCAGGATGACCAGGAGAGAGTTGGGCAACATTTGCAGGTACTCGTACGTGGGATGGTAGTAACGGTTGTCGAAACTCTCCAGGAACGCCTTTGCCTGGAGCACCCAATCGTTGTACAATCTGCTGACCATCGGCTGTGACCATAGTTGTAAGCTTGTTTGGATCATCGACTTGGTGTGACCATGTTGTAGGAGGACGGTTCTGTGAAGGCACGTCATTTGGTACTGACTGTTGTCTCTGCAGCAATCCTCGAAGATGTTGCTTGGCTTCAGGAGTTTGAGGAGATGGACTGGGTCGAGGTGAGGCTCCCAAGCCATCAGAACCATCACCTTGCTGGGGTATAGGGCTATTGTGACTATATTGATCCTGTAATACGGACGGACCACCAGGGGACTGAGGAACAACATCACCTGGTTGTGGTGTTTGAGGAGGAGTTCCATATACATCATTTTGCATAGAAGGCATTGTCTGGCGTGGCTGTTGATGCGGAAATGGAAGTCTTGCATACAAAGGTCCTCTAATGTTTTGAGGATTCTGACCAACCAGACCATCAGGCCGTGGTTGATAGACACCAGAAGGAGAAGGAGGTGGCATAGCTACCGTCATATTTGGTGGTCTTGGTCTACCCATTGGCAAACCTCCGGGGAATGTCGGTCTTCCCATCGGCGATGTAGAAAGTGGGATCTGTAAAGTATACGAAACAATTATATTTAGTTTCAGTCTTGCATGTTTGATTTGGGTTTAAATTCCATTCCAGCTTAAACTCCATACCTGCAGTGGTTGTCGGACACCTTCCATTCCACCAGGAGCCACGCCTGGACTCCCTGGTGGCATCATTCTTTGGCCTCCAACCCCCATTTGTGTACCTGAGGAGGGTGTAAATTGCATTCCTGGAGAAGTACCTGCCATTCCCATGGTACTAGCGGCCATGACACCTTCTTTTACATGCTGATCACTGACAGGTAACACACCTTGCTGTTGCTGTTGTTGTCGCAATGCTTGCATTTGTTTCCATTGCCTCTCTTCTTGTGTTTCCACATTTCGGGCGTTCTTTGATCCACCAGATCCAAGCTTGTCGGGATCCTGATAAAGAATTAAAGTAATGTCAATTATACAGATAATTTTAGCAAAAGTATTTTCACATTTACTCATGAATAGCTAGACGTTAAAAATATCAGCATTGTTAAAAAAGGGTGTTAAAAAATAATATACCCCAAATGTAAGCCATACATGTAAATACGTACACTTATACGAAAACTAACTCTAAATTAATTTTTTAAAGCATTGAAGCGGTTAACGTTAATATGTAAAATTTACTTTACAAGAATTTGGTTTACACGTTCATCAATAATTGTCATTACATTTTTTTTTACGAAATATCCATACCAGTCATTACCATCATGCTTATTGTCATTACGATAAAGTCGATCCGAATCCGAAAAGCGATTCCATAAAATAATTTAATGACTGACAAGTTACAAAATACAAACAGGCACGGAAATGGGTGATTACACCAGCGCGAATCACTAATGCGAATTTACGTGGAAGGATTAATAAAGAAGAAATACATCATACGTCATACTTGAGATTACTTCTCATTTCGAATATAAATACCATAATTACATAAACATGCATTATTTCGTTATACCAAAATAAATTGGGGTAGGGCCAACGGTCATTTAACTGACATGCTGTTGAAAACAAATGAATAAACGGAATTGTCGGAAATCTTCACTACGAAACAGCTTCTAGCTTTAGATTTTTAAAATCCGACTTGGCGTACTAGCTTGGATCCGAAATGTAATAAACGTTTTGGGACAAATTATAAAAATGAGGGAATTTACAATAAACACGTGTACAAAATGTACTTAATAAAAGATCGTATGGTTGGAAAATATATTTACAAGACAATTTATAATACGCAATCCCAAGGTAATCTATTTGATAAGTAGCAGGTAGAACAAATGGTTATTTAGATTGAGCAGCAGCTAATTTGATTTTTGGGTGATATGTTGTCTTGTTCTCACCATAATGCCAGAAAAATTACAGCTCTCTGACGAAGGCAGAGCTCTGATATGCGGATGATGATGAGGAGGTGGATGAGGAAGATGATGTTCTGCATGGCCGTAGGAGGAGTACTTGTGGGGGTGAGGCGGAGGAGCATGTGGGGAATCTTTATCCCCACCGCCCACATACAAAGGAGATGGCATGTTGGGGACATTTCCACCAGGAACAGCACCTCCTTTGGGAGGCATGCCGTGCAAGTGCAAAGGAGTGGGGGGATGGTGTGGAGAGGGAGGTGGGTGAGGAGACATGGAGTTACTAGTTGTGGGGGAGTGGCTGCTACATGACACATGAATGCGGGAGTACGGAGGTACACACGGGGACACGTCGTGATGGAGAGAATAGGATGGGGAAGAGGAATAGCACATGGAGGGGCTATCAGTTTGCCCAACCATCATATTGTCATGACCATGATGACTGCCACATGGCGAGGGCCCACAACAACTCACAGAGTCAATGTCCATCTCTGTTTTTATAATAGCTTGAAGAGGCAATTGTGGGGGTGGACCCGGCCCTTTCACGTGATGAGGCGAGTCACACTCAGGTGATGAGTGACTTGTATGTGAAGCATCTTTAATGCCACTAACATCACCAACTCTGTTTTCTTTCGGCATCTAACACATATAGTATATAGGCATATAGTAGATTTAATGGAAGAAAGTTAAAGAAGAGGCAGATACTACTATTTCGAAGTCATTTTACCACCACCATACATACATTATATTATTAATCGATCAAAAAATCAAACATTTTCGTTGCATATTAGTTTCATTATTGTATAGTTACACTTTAGTTGTGCCTCTAGAGTAGTAGTTGATTTTGCGGTTAAAGTGAAATCGACAATAGTTTAGAGTGAAATAGAAAACAAAATGTCAATGAGTACTGTACCTGTTGTGTTTTCTGCATTCTACTAGCAGCACGATTTTCTCGAGCCTTTTGCAGATAAGGAGCTCTCTTTTCTGATGACAGACCTCGCCAAATTTTTGCGATTTGTTTTGCACGATCGTTCCAATCTAAAAATATAGAAAAAAAGGCATCAAATCAGAATTCATGAAGAAGACATTTGCATATGTATTCGTGAATGCAAATTGGAACAATGGTTTTTTTTAATGCATGAAACAGCCACATACTTGCATAGTCCCGTTTGAGTTCAGGATGATTTAGATTTGCATATAGCACGCTAACAATGGTCGCATTTGGTCCAAGGGCTTCATCAGCTTCCCATTTGAGCATGCTTCTTTGGTTGTAGCTACTTGGTTGATCAGAATCAACTTCCGTTGACGCGGCTGGCCATGGGCTAGGAGGTTCGGAAAACGCTGGACTAAATTGTGGACTACTGTAATTTTTTAAAATGAAATGTTTTTTTTTTTTAAATTTCTACCCAACAAAAAATTTCCATAATAAAAATAAAAATTGAAAGTAACGTACTTGCTGTACTCTGATGGATATGGCGACGGGGGCGGGAAATTGACGGGTGATGCAAGATTTGGTTGCAACGGTGTAGCTCTTGGAAGGCCTGGGCTTGCTTGAACTGGACAAACCAACAAAAAATGCTTATTACAATATTGTCGAGATGTTCGTAACTACTTTTAAAACTACTTTTCTAGACAACCCACCTGGCCCAGTGGTAGTAATATTAGCAGGTATCGACGACGGACTGGAAACTGGAAGTGACGAGGGAGGAATTACTTGATTTGAGTTAACCCGAGGAGAAGGCGTGACTGCAATAATAGAAGATCATTTTTTACAACAGATATTAGTTAATGAGTACTTGCATGGTGGCAAGAAACAATTATGTCGTTTGAGGTCCGGAAAATATCAAATAAAAGCGTACCCTCAGAAACTGCAGGCACATTATTGACTTGAGAAAATAGTGCATCCTGTTGGTCTTCTATAAGCACATTTTTGAAGATCGCCTCAACATCTTTCGAGTCCATACTTGGAAGTCCAGGATCAATGTTTTCCAGACCAAACTGGGATGCGAGAATGTCATTAAACTCATCCTTTGGATTTACCACATCCTGTGAGTTTTGGTCCAATGAGAAATCATTGCTGTCATCCGCAGCAGATCTGAAATCGACGAGCCCTTCTTCAACCTTGATGTCATCCCCTTCATTCATGATATTGTCCATGAAGTCGTTGTCCAATAGATCTCCAGTAAGAATATCTTGAAATGCAATTTCACTATCATCCTCATCAACCAAATTTGGTTGAAGTTTCTTCGAAACATCTGTTGAGACCACCTGTTGTTGCTGCTGTGTGGACTGTTCAGAAATCTGTCGATTGTCTGCTTTGGCTTTCTCCGGTGACTTTTGTTTCGCTTTGATTGCTTCGATTTCTTTAATTTCCTCCTGAAAATACAGCGTATAATGTATAATCCCAATATTTAATGATCCACTCCTTTTGCAATCTATTGAACATCGGTCCAATCGGGCATACCTTAGTCAGCTTAACGGTACTTTCACTTCTGATTGAATTAGTTGTCTCATCGAGCTCGTCAGTACTGGTTATTACCAGATCAGTCTCTTTTGAAGATGGTTCAAGTAATGTTTTCCCAAAAAAGGCCTCCTACAAAAGTCCATCCAAGATACCCATTAGAACCACATTTTTAACTCATGATCATTGGAGTTAACGAAAACTAAGCGCGCACTTACCTGTAGATAAACTGGAAAATTTTCTACCAATTTGTTTTTGATTACTTTACGACGTTGAGCTTTTCTTTTCGGTTTCTCGCCGGATCCCGACTCCAATGCATCAAGTCCATCGTCTTCATCCTTATATCTTGGTCCCCTAAGTCTAACTACAAATCCGCCTATTCCAACTTTCTTTTGTCTCTTTTTAGCCTCTTTGTCTGTTAGGAAAAAGATAATATTTTTTTTTAATATCAGACTTTTAGGCAAAAGATTGAATGTCCACCATATTTGTGACTAATTTGAATGCAAAATGCTTACCTTTTTCCGAGTCATCTTTGTACCTATCATCTGCTATAAAATTTAAATAAAGAAAACACTTGTAATCCAACGAAAAAAAAAAAACTAGTTCAAAAATGTAATTTTGAATTTGAGGATTTAGGATATTTTATATTACCTCCACCAGATACAACTGACTCAATTGCTGCAAGAATGCCAGCCTCCATATCAGAAATCCCTTGTATTTTGAGAGCCTTCTTCCTTTTCTTTCTAGGGAAATCCAGTGATAAGGATTTCATATGAGAATTTCCAGTTTCCGAAAGGACTACTCCATCCATGACGTACGAACTCCTCAAGAGATCTATTACAACAGACAAATAATAATAATAGCGGTTAATAATAATGTCCAGGAATTAATTTGTAATTTTATTAATTTTCAGGAGCATGCGAGTTTATGCCATACCTGGAGATTTTGGCGGGTTATCATTTTTGGTAACAATTGGTGGTGGAGGTGGTCGCAGATGTGGAGGCGGAACTTCACTTGGTCTACATAGTACACAATTGTAATCCTCTTCTGAACATTTTTCTGCGTCCTCGTCATTCCTAATGGAATCGCAACCTGCATGAATCCATCTGTAACAGTGGATAAAATATGTAATTTTAAAACCATTACACCGCTGCCATCCAAAAGTAAAACAAATCAAACTTCAAGTCGTACCTATCACACTTGGAACACTTGATTATTAACTCTCCATCAGTATACTCTCCTTTGCACACCGGACACGTTGAGTATGAAGCACATGGGCCACACGTGGTGTAGTTATTATGCCATATACTATTCCTGCCTGGATCATTTGATCCACAATATTGACAGACTACGCACCTGGAAAGTAAAAATACATACTCATTGTGACTACTAGAACCTTCAAAAAATTTTAAAATTGCAAACAAGACAATTAATTCTTTACCATTTGCACTTCCAAGTGCCGTGGGGCACACTATCTAATGGAGGATCCATACAGTAAATATGAAAAGACACATCGCATTCATCACAAAGGATTAGCCTGGCTTCATCGTTTCGCTGACCACATCCCTCACAAACAGTACAGTCCAGACACCTCCATCCTTTCTGAAGAATAACTCGGTTAACCTATACAAAAATATAAATTTCAGTCATACAATAAAATATTCCAGCCAAATCACAAACTATTATAATAATCTATCCATTTACCTTAACATTAACGCAGTAAGGGTGGTAACACTGACCACACTGAGCACAAGCAATAAGACGACCTTCAAGGTCATTGCCATAAGCTCCACACATCACACAAACATCCTGTTGCAGAACAAAGTCGTCACGGGATGAACACAATATCATTCGGTTTTCCACCCCTACTGGTTGCCCTTCCTCCTCCTTTGGAAATGAATCTGTCGATGCTCTCTGCCAATACAAAACATTTAATTTACTCTTTCATCCTCTCAATTCCAAATTAAATACATATCACTAAAGTTGTTGTTAACCCTTACGTGCACTCTTCCACTTCCGAACATTCTAAGCTTTGGTTTTGGTCCTCGTTTCTTGACAAATTCATTGACTTTCTGTCGTCTACTATTACTATTTGTACTATAATGACCCATTCTATCGTGGCCCTTCCCTCGGCCACCACCCCCTCCAGCTCCACTGCCACCGGATATTGATTTTCGTTTATGCAGCTTTGCTTCATAATTTAGTAACTTATTATCCTTTGGTGTTTGATGATGATGAGTTTGATGCTTTTCATCCCCGCCACTTCCCGTTGTGCTCTGCATTTTAAAACAAATTAAAATTAATTTTTTATATGTGCCTTTCACCTTTCAGAAATTACTCATTTTCAGATTGTCAGACTGCAGACAGCACACACACGCAACACACAACTCCAACTTGATAAACAAAGACAAGTTTGCATAGACAATGATTTGACACACGAACCAAAAAGCTACTCGAATGAAATCATTTTTTTCGTTGCGTGTTGCGTGTATTGCCAATCTAGACTAAACCCACCAATCACAATGCAAGAAATTCAAGTTGCGCGAAATTTGAATTACGAATTCCGGCAAATTGCAAAAAATATATACAAAGCCGAAAGCAGATATAAAACATCATTTTTGAGAAAAAAAAACATCAATTCAGTTTTCAGTTTCTTCTCAAAGTAAACTTGGCCCAAGCTCCAATCCAATTCATTGACTAATGAATTTTATGACAGAAAGAAGTTTTTTTAGGTTTGTTTGAACACGGCTTTGTTTTCTTTCTCTTTTTTAAAGTAGGTCACAGACCCAGTTAAATCAGGTGACAATGAGAACAATGTAAAAAGCAAAATGGAGCAACTAACCTTATCCAACCAGGATACATCGCTGCTGTTTTCGGTACTTAGTAACGAGTCATCAGGGGAAAACAGGCCATCTTGGGAGGCGTGGTTGGTAAGTGCAGAATTGTCTTCAGATCCTAACTCGTCCGAAGTACGCTTCGTTGAGGAGGATATCCGAGGACCTGTACCCCCAAGTACATTGGTGCTGACCAACCCTAATTGGTTATTCTTGCATGGCTTGCATATATACTCATAATCTGGATTTGTTTCCTTCTTTTGTTGGTACGTTGCTAAATCGGCGGCCGGGTCACAGGTTCCATGAACATACCTTTGGAGGAAGGTAACGAAGTGTGATTAAAATTATGCGTTTCCACGTTAGAAATTATTTAGATGTATTGAACATGTGAGTTATCTAGTTATCATCAATAATCATACTTTTTGCACTTGTGGCATTGCAGCATTAGTTTCTGGGCCACGTGACGATAAGCCTTCCCACACATTGGACAAGCGAGCCCCTTATTTCTCTGTTGATAGCAAGAGTCACAGACAGAAAAGTTTGCGTGCCACCTGGACGATGGACCAGAACCAGGAGTTCGGGCGCCGCAATCCGTACACTGGCGGCATAACTGGAGAAAACAAGGTTATCATTCATTTAAAAAATATTCTTGGTTTATCCTTCAGATCGTATTGGTTAAGCACGTTGACTCCATTCGATTGATTCCATTTACCTTGCATTTCCAACTGTGTTTAGGTATGGATGATAGCTGAGGTCGTAAACAAAATGTGTGATAGGATTTGTCACATGTGTCGCATGAAAGAAGCTTGCCGTCATCCCCTGGTTGTCTGCAAGCTTGGCACATTTTGCAAGCCGGACACTGCCAGCCTGCTCTAACACCGGGGTCCAAAATGAGAGCCAAACATTTGCCATGATAGTGGCATCCACAATTACTGCACAAAACCAAAGCGGAGATTTTTCCAGGAGAGTCGCAAACCGTACAGTTTGCTTTATCTCCCACTAAAGACACTGTTAAATCTAAATGCGATGAACATAACACAGTTTTTGAATTAAGGTCCTGAAATGCACCGCTGATCGCAGCACAAGGAAGATGTAACACTGTGCTACAATTTGAAGCTTTGCAGACAACACCAGCTCCTAAATTTCCGCAGTGTAAACAACGTTGGTTCAGGGAACGGATTACTTCGGTCTCCAGGTTAGTAAATGAGACGCCGTCCTCTTTGAGAGTAACGCCGTCGCACCAATTAGCACAACCTTGATGGACGTAGTAGTATCCTGTCGGACGAAATGTAATATTTTTTAAAGTGTTTTAAAAATTTTGTTTGTGCAAAATGAATTTTTTCAAAGAAAGTGCTACTTTCTTTACAGTACTTACCGCACGCTGAATCAAATATACTGACGTACTCTGGTTCCTCAGCATATCCACACACTTCGTCCACTGGTTCATTCATGCTTTCCAGGCTACTTTGTGAAATGAGCCTTCTGAAACAAGGTAATAGTAAACTGTAAAACGCTCACGGTAAAATTATTTTAGTGATTTTAATTGATAAATATTTTTCAGTCCTACTTCATTTTTCCAGATCCCTTTTGTCGTCTTGAAGAAAATCCCGATTTTTGAGATTTCTCGTTGTTGGTATCTTTTTCAATTTTATTTTTCAATGACAACCCGGTGGACACCGCAACAGGATCGAAACCTTCAGGAACTGTGAGACGAAGTAAATCACCTTGACCAAGCATACTTCTTTCCCCCAAATTACAAAATGCACAAACTTTTCCAGGCCTGTACGTGAGTAAAACGAATACACTTAATTGAAACATCACAACTTCACACAAATATATTTTTTTCCAATTTGATCTGATATTATCCTTCCTCATACCATTGCTCTGGCAGGAGTGAAAAATCCTCGTGAAGTTTTTCCAGTGAGGAGGCCACACTACTTGTGTCCGACTCCGCAGCATCATCCGCACCACCATTGTTACCACCTCTGGGAGGAGATTCATGGCTTATTGCACTTAATTCTCCGATCAGACTAACTGCCAAGTTGGTCCCGCCAGCGGATAGTAACCCATCACTTTTCTTCCTTCCGGAGAGTCCTCTGTTTAACGAAGGTCCCGGAAGACCCCTGTACACACAAATCGATCCAAAATCAGCACGATTCATTCCAATTCGAAGGGTCTCAGGAAGGGCGCCAAGGGGTTTGCAAACATTTTAGCAATGTAAGCCACCTCACGGCCCGAATAAAATACTTACCCGTAAAGGTTTTTGGTTTTGTGACTCAACCCCAGTTTGTGTGCTTTCCCCAGGCCCACGCTGTTGTCCTTGCGTGGTCTTCCAGGTCCCCTTTTAACGTACGCAGGTTTCCCACTCCCTGGTTGATGCGGAGGATGTAGCACTGATAAAAGCTCATTAGTTGTTGGTCCAACAACCCCAGCAGTGGTGGGACCGGGGTCGATGGATTCATCCTGCGCAGTGATTCCCATTGACTTTGGTGGTGATTGATTTCTAGTTACTCTAGAAACTACAGTTGGAACCTTCCTGGTCTCTTCTACTCGTCATATTGTAAATTTTATTTCTTTATTATTTTTTGCAGAGATTTAAACGATATATTTAAACTTTCTAAACTCCCTTTTGCTGGACAATATATAGAATATATATCTTAACTGTGTATATTTATATACAACAACAAAGCTTAACACTTTTTACACACAATTACAAATTTTACCAGTATTCCAGCCAGTGCATTTTTTCTTCTCCTTTTTATTCATTATTGTAGTCAAATCAATTACTTTTTATATGCAGGAAATAGCAATAGCTATGTAGTAGAAGCATAGTACTTCCTATGGTAAACTTGTATTTATTATTGTTGTTAATATTATTATTTCTCTGCTGAGAATATATATATACAAAATGCATTCACAAGATATCCCTGTGAGGAGTGTAAATAATCAGTTATCTGTTTTCTTTTCAGTATAACTCTGTGCTTCTATGCTCATCTTTTTAACGTTAACAGCATGGGTAAGCGTATCCTTGTAATATGTGTGATCAGGAATTCTAGTCGTCAGTGTAACTTAATATTTTGTTGTTATTGTAGACCTATCTGTACGAGCTGCCCGTGAGCAAGGAAGGGTTGATTTTTTTGCTGCTAGTTGTTGGGGATGAACACAGGGATGAAGGTGGATTGGTGGTGGTGAACTGGTTGATTGTGTTGGATTTGAAGCAATAGAAACCCTTATCCTCACTACATACCATGGAAGCTCGAATGGAGTGAATAGGAGGAAAAGCTTGTTTAAGCTCAAAAGGATTTTAGTTGCTAGATGCCAAGATAGACTGAAACCACGGAATTCCTTCAATGTTAACAATTTTGGATATTGCAAGAAACAGGACAACCCCTTCGTTCCTCTTAATGTCCGTCCATTCAGGTTGGCTGTCACTGCGAACGCGTTTGTGGGAAATTTTGGAACAAGCGTCGCAGTTCATAGTTGGTCGGGTAAGATGACGCTCTCGCAAATAAGCGTGTATCCAGTTTGAAGTCTAAAAGCAGCCATGCCAGGATCCTCCACAAAATGCTCTACTATGTTTACTTTTTTGGGGAAAATGACCAATGTATTCGTCTGTGTATTTCACTGAAGCCAACTTATCTACTATGAGAGATTTTGGACCTTGAAAATTTTTGTCTGTAGCTAAAGGTGTGTCAATAACTCTTTGTTGTAAGAGGTGAGCTAAGCCGTTGACGCTTTATAGTTACAACTTAAGTGTGGTCAGGTCAACTGTTCTTGTGATAATTTTTGCTATGCCTATAGTAAAATTTAATTCAAGTTTCTACTCGCTTTGTTTCCATTCAGATTTGTCTCGTTTAGGTAACATCATAAACACTGGCATGTGTTCATGAGTTAAATCGTTATTCACGCAGTTGTATTCTCACCTCTGTTAAAATTATAACAACAAACTTATTATTATTATTTTGTCAGGTGAAAAGTAAACATTGTAGCGTTTTTGATATTCAGGCTGTTGTGATTTCTTTTAGGAGGGAGCAGCTGCTAATATTGCTAGGATTAAATTGAATTAACACAGGCATTAGTTAAATCAATGAATGCTTGGTCTTCATCTCGTACCTTTTTGCATTAATCTTACCCCATTCTCATTACATGATAGTGATATACCTCTTTATAATACTTGAAGATGCAATGCTGTATCAAATGAATTAAAAACTATGAACAAGATATTAATAATGCGATTTATTTTAAATCATGCAATGATGATTTTTGATATATAAAACTTTTATTTAACTGCGGTATATATAGTTATTCTGCTTTCCGATTCGCAACCATGATCTGGCGCCAATTATTGTATTTTTTATATTGATTTACCCAGCCCAAGTATAACAGCAATATTGTAATATGTAATGAAGATTATAATAACGAACGTAAATAAATATATAGAATTCATATTTTAAATTAGAAAACACGAAAGTAGTTTTACGTAATATTGTTTTCAAATCACAACACGATGACATGACAATGGTGACCACAAGAGACATTTTTTAAAAGTCTACCTCTTGACTCACAAAATTACAATGTTTGATACATAATTTACAATCAGACTGAAATCATCATCAATCTCATGAAAACGTAGAGGTATGAATATGTATAAGTATAACTCTTGATAGAAATATCGACCATTCTTATTAACTGTCCCAAAATATACAATATAGTGATCTCGATTCTTTTGTGATATATTTAATTGTCATTACTTTCCACTAATAGTATTTTAGTTTACATGATTTTTGATAGTGTATTTTTTATCCTACACCATATTTTACTTATGTTTCTCTATGCAGATCAATACAAAACTTATATGTAATGTGCATCAATCCTGATTCACTGGAGACTTGATGATTTTTGATGGCGATTGCTTTTTATAATTTGTCAAATGAATCATTTGTATTTGGAAAGTGATGTATGAAATTGTTTTTCTTACACCTATTCAGTAATTCATAAGAATATTTTGCGCATAAAATGTAACACGGTGACTTAAATGTTTCCGCATGTATTATGCATTCCTGTTGACCCAAGTAAACTTATTTGTCTACATAGTTATTTCAATGATTAAGTATATTTCTTGAGAGGCAATTCGTCCAGAGTACAGAAAGTCATTTTTTGCAAGTGATTATTAATATTAAACAATAAGTTTCACCCGCATTAAAATCTATATCTGCGTCTACTACACTGACTGGATTTATGATTTATGTTTGACAAAAAGATTCTTTGTGTAGATTATATACGGAATTGTATTGTAAAAATCATTACTGTAGAAACATGAACTGATTTTATGGTAAAACTCCTGATTCAAGAAATGTAAACTTAAAAATAAAACGAATGTAAACAAAACAGACCTACCATAAATCGCACTACTAGTACACTTCGTATCATTCGGCAACCTAATTTGATGAATTTCATTTTCAAAGTATACATGTATCACGAAAGGAAATTCTCTAGTAAACAACATAATGGTGCAGGAAACCGTCTCTAATTCCCAATCAATAATTTTTGAAACTTATAAGTATCGTTTGAAATCGTTGTAACAAATTACTTTTTGATATTTTTGTGCTTACAACTTGCATCACACAGTTCAAATTCAAACTTGTGACGCTTTGTGCTTATAAAAAGTTTTTTTGGTTGATTTCCAATGGTCCAATTGGAGAGCAATGAGTGCTAACAAAAAATTACCTTGGCTGGATAGTTTTAATTTTTTACGTTTTTAAGTGAGCTTTGCCTCTCGCTCTAAAACAATTGCCAAAAGACATTGACTTTTTTGAATTAAAAGAAGAGTAACTATAAAATTGACAACCAAAGACTTGAAATATCTCAAAACTGAATCGAAATAGCATTTGAGAAATAATATATACATTTTAAAGATTACAAATAAACACAACAGTAAATGACTAAAGTAAGTTTTTTGGTTTCGGTAACAGCGAAAATAAAAAGTAAAAAATAAGGAGGTTGAGATGTTTTCTTTGTTGTGCTTTAAAGTTTCATATTTTGTAATAAGAATGATAATAAAATAAA